>PISX010013545.1:0-56320 GCA_004024625.1 Mellivora capensis | reverse complement strand
TCAGTACCTCCTCTCCGGACTTCACCAGCGGAACCCCATATAAGCCCCTACCTCTTTGCCCCACGTGCGACTTCCCGACTCTCTTTCCCCCAGAGTCGCGGAACCTCGCCCGAGGGTGCTTGCAATAAAGCCGGTCCTCGAATGCTCGCTTGCCTTGGTGCCTTTATTCCATTCAATTGGTCTGTGATCAAACCTAACAGGTTAAAGGTTACATTACCAGGGGCTTGAAACTGCAGTTAGGGTTAGGTATTAAATTTTGGTTTACTGACTTGGGGTCATAACCCTATGGGATACAATTTGGGGCCAGAGGCTTTCTTTTTAACGCTGGTACTCTAGTAACAAAAATGTTCCTGAATTATGTGACCTGCTCCAGCAAATTAATGGAACCTAAGGAGGGGTCGTGAGAATCTCTGGTTTGTAGCCAGAAGGTCAGAAGCACAGGTAATCTGAGCTTGTGACTGCCATCTGAAGTGTGTCTGTGGCCGGCTGGGGCGAGGGTGCCGGGGTGGGGGTGAGGGGAGTCTTGTAGGACTGAACCCTTAATCTGCAGAGCCTGGGGCCATCTCCGGGTAAACGGAATCAGAGGAATCAGAATTGCCCGCTGTGGTGTCAGAAGGCCCCCCCCCCCCACCGTCCCCCACCCACGCATTGGAATTGGGTCCAGGAACCCAAAGTAGTTTGGTACCAGATATGTGGTGTGGAGGCCGAGAAAAGTCAAGGCCATCCCACCTCAGGTTTAGCCTTAGCATAAGTACAGCCATCTTAGTTTCGGCAGCCATCTCAGGCCCCTGTGACTAAGGGCTGAACTTTCCCCTACTTTACTTTAGTTCCAGGGACCCCCACCCTGCTTTAGTTCCAAGAAAGTACCCCACCCTGCAACACCCCGGCAACAGCTGATCAGCTCACTGCAGAAAAGTCTGAAACTTCTCCTCCTCCCTCCACCCCCAAGCCTCTTGTAATGACTCATAAATACCCCTGCCTTAACTAGCCTGGGGGTCCAAGGCCCTACTCCCTACTGTCGGGGATACTTGGGCCCAAGCTTAAGCTTGTCAAATAGACCCTCGTGTGATTGCATGGGTGCTTGGCTCCTTGGTGGTCTCTGGGACTCGAAAACTGGGGCAGAACACATGGGATTTGCTAAGAATGGCCCTTGGCTACTGGAAACAAGTGGTTTGGAGAGGGAAGGATAAGGGGGTGGGGGTGGGCATGAGGCAGGTTTGATTCCGGGGTGGCCACGTGGTCACTTAAGGTTTAGAGCCGCAGCTGTGCGATGCTCAGTTACTAAAGATAAAAATCACCGATGAAATTTAAAAATGCATCCAACTCGCAGGCGGTTGGTTCACTGGATGCATAAGGAAAGATTGAGAAGCTAAGAAGCGAATTAATAAAAGGCCAAATCTTCAATCCCTTGGTTATTGTCATCTGTAATAGCTAAACAAAAAGTCAGAGAGATGCCGGCTCGGGCTCTGATGCTCGCCCAAGCTCAGATTTCAGTCTAAGCTTCAGCCCCCGGCGTCAAAGCCGCCTCCAAGGTAAAAACCCAGGTGGGGGATGGGCAAAGCCGGGAAACGATTGAAACTGGGGGAAGGGGGTGGGAGGGAGAGGGGGTTGTTTCCTTTTGTAGATCGGGGTGCCCTCCGCTTCCAAAGAGCCTTTACCAAAAATGAATTATGAGAATCATTTCCTTAGGAGCTGCGTCCGTGGTCTTTGAGTGCTGCCGAGCGGAAGAGCATGTCTGGTTTGATCCAGGACTCGCAGCTCACTCCCCAGGTCAAGATAAATGCTGTGATTAAAGGGCCCCCTTTCACGGGGCACCGCAGACAACCTTATTGTGACAGAACTGAAAAACAGCTCCGGAAGCCTTATTGAATTTGGAGTCTCAGCTTCCCCTCCCGGGTCTTACAGATGCTAATGAACATTGGGGTCATTAACAAGTGAATGGGGGAGATTCCGAGGGCACAATCCGAGGACTCTTCCCCCACCAGGTGGAAAATTTTTTAACAGTTGTTTAGAAGTGGGGTGAAGAAAGCAAATAATTTAGGAGCAAAACGGGGGAGAGTCACGGGATTTGTCCCAGCAGGGTGGAAATCTTTAGATGGTTAGTAAGAGATGGGATGAACGAAACGGACATTGAGGGGGTTAAAACAGAGGTTTTAATACAGCACTACCAAAGGTAGCAATACCAAAGCTATTACCAAAGGTTGGGTGGGCGGAAGGGACCCCCCCACCACCACCCTAAGTGCCCCAGTATCAAAGGGCCTCAAACAATTCTGCTTTATTTACCCCAGTTAGAAGCAATTTGAAAAGTCAGGAGGTAGAGATTCCTGTAAGAAACCTGACCAGCAATCCCATGGATCAATGGTTAGGCAAATTAATCAAGTTAAAAGTTGATAAAAGCCCTGGGGCGAGGGGGGAACGTCTGGCTGGCTTGGTCCCTAGAGCCTGTGACTGAATCTGGGGTTTGTGAGCTCAAGCCCCACGTTGGGCATAGAAAAATAACAGGTTAAAAAAAAAAAAAAAGATTGACAAAAGGGCCAGAGTCCTGTGGCTGGGTCCGTCTCTGAGGAGCCAAAGGCCTTTAACACCAGAGTAAATAAAATGGTCGGGGGATGGAGAAGTTTCTAGGACTCCTTGATACAGAAGCCATACAGATGCAGAGCTGCAGTACCAAAACCTGCTGGTGAAGTCTTAATGGAGGCTAAGGTTAGAAATGCAAGCGAAGGGGAGCACGCTTTTCCACCCCAAAATATGCTTCTTTGGCATGGGGATTATTTTAAGCTGCTTACTTTCAAGAAACAGCAGACACAGGTGAAACTCTGAAAATTGCATAGAGGTTACATTTGGTAAGAGACATTTACATGTATAAGGGAAATATCCATTTGCGAAAGAGTCTTTGTTACCGTACCAGGACGAGGGTTATGACTCAATCTCTAGAAATTCTTTTTTTTTTTTAACGATTTTATTTATTTATTTGACAGCGAGAGAGGGAACACAGCAGGGGGAGAGGGAGAGGAGAAGCAGGCTTCCCGTGAGCAGGGTGCCCCTCAATCTCTAGAAATTCTTATCCACGGAGAAGACTGTGACTTAACTGTGCATAAGAACCCTATGCCAGGGGCGCCTGGGTGGCTCAGTGGGTTAAGCCTCTGCCTTCAGTTCAGGTCATGATCTCAGGGTCCTGGGATTGAGCCCCGCATCGGGCTCTCTGCTCAGCAGAGAGCCTGCTCCCCTGCCTCTCTGCCTGCTTGCGATCTATCTCTCTCTCTGTTAAATAAATAAAATCTTAAAAAAAAAAAAAAAGAACCCCATACCAGAGTATCCTGTACTCTGTTTCTTTTGTCTTCAGCTGAAGGTGGTATTTAAAGGGATGGCTTTGGGGCGCCTGGGTGGCTCAGTGGGTTAAAGCCTCTGCCTTCGGCTCTGGTCATGATCCCAGAGTCCTGGGATCAAGCCCGGCATCAGGCTCTCTGCTTAGCAGGGAGCCTGCTTCCTCCTCTCTCTCTCTCTCTCTCTCTGCCTGCCTCTCTGCCTGCTTGTGATCTCTGTCAAATAAATAAAATATTTAAAATAAATAAATAAATAAAGGGATGGCTTTGACCTTTCCCGGGGAGGGGGGAGTTACTCCGTTTTCCTGGTCTGTCACATGTATAAGGGAGGTATACACGTGATTAAACTTATGTTTTTCTCCTCTTGATTGGTCTTGTATTAATTTACTTATCAGACCAGCCAAAGAAGCAAGAAGGGGAGAAGGGAGAACTTTTCCACCCCTACCTAAGGGCTGATAAAATTAAGGTGAAAGTTTGTAGGGGAATTGCTGTGTTTGAAGAGGCTTTATGTGAAGTGGTTGCATTTTTTTTTTTTTTTGCATTTTTTTAATCTAATTGTATTGTGGAGATGGACACTGTAACTGACTGGGGAATGTTTCCTCTGCCCAACAGCGTGACCCAGAAGGCATGGAAGCCTGCCCTTCAAAGCAATGTTAATTGGACATGCTCAATGGGAATCAGTAAGACTGCCGGAGCCCACGGTGCAGAACGGGAGCTGGAGCGTGTAAGAGATTTCAGAATAGAGCTAGCCAGCCTAGATAACAGTCTCTTTTAAAAATAGGGTCAGGAGGCCATCAGGGAGGAGGAATTTATGCACATACTCATTGAAGAAGCCATGAACTTTTTTTGAACTTTTCAGCCAGCTGCAAGCCCTCAGCCTGGGCTTAACTTTTCACCATGAGCCCCCTCCTGCCCCTGTCCCCCAGTCATCCCCAACTTCACTTTGAAAGGAGCCAAAGTGATTTAACAATTGTCAATCCCTCCTGTGCGTATGAACCCAACGAATCCCAGTTAACCTAGTTTCAGGCCCCGTTTTCCCTGGGGGACCTGAAAGAGAGCTACACTGTAAGGCTTTTGCCCCTCTCTTTGTTTTCCTTGGAACATAACTTAGATTTCTACCTGAATCTGTGTCTCCCGAATCTCAAGTCTAATTGCTCAAATAAATGCCTTTTTGTTTAAATTCTCGGGGAGTTCTTTCCTAATCCACAAGCACTGATAGGGATAAACAGTGCAGTCGCCCCGCAGGGAGCTTAGATTGGGCCTTTCGGCAAAAACCAGTGAACGCCTCCCAGCAACTTCTCCGAGGACTTTGAACTAGAGAATTTCCACTGGAAGGCACTTAATACCTTCCTATGAGACATTATTAATTGAAGCTCTCTCTGTGACTGAAGGACATAAAGTGATCTTAATGCCAGAAAGTAGGCCACGAAAGACAAAGACCCGGTGAACAAATCTAGGCCAAAAGGAAGTGGCCCAAACGCAAAGTCCAGAACAAGTTCAATAACCTAGACTTCTTTGACAAAACAACATAAGACAAACTCTGCAAAAAAGTTCCCAACTATACGTTTATAACCCCAGCTGTTGTCTCGGAGAGACTGAAGGTTCAAGGTTCCCAGACCCGGGCAGCCTTTCAGGGGCTCTTAGGAAAGGACTTATTAAACTGGTTTCAAAACATGGAGCTCAAACATAAGCAACCATCAACGTAACAGAGACCGCTATATGCGGAAGATGTTACATAAAAACCTAATAGTAACCGCAAATCAGAAAGCACTAATAGACACAGAAAAAGAAAAGAGAAAGGCATCCAAGTGTATCACTAAAGAAAACCAGCAAACCATGAAACAGAGAAAGAGAAGAAAGGATCAGAGACAAACAACCACAACAAGTAACAAAATAATTATAAATACTATCTATCAATAATTACTTAGGGACCGACTGAGTGGCTCAGTCAGTTAGGCGTCTGCCTTTGGCTCAGGTCATAATCCCCTGGTCCTGGGATTCAGCCCCGGCATCTGGCTCCCTGCTCAGTGGGGAGCCTGCTTCTCCTTTTACCTCTGCCTGCCACTCCCTTTGCTTGTGCTCTCTCTGTCAAATAAATAAATAAAATCTTTAAAAAATAATAATAATAATTTATTTTGAATGTAAATGGACTAAACATTCCAGTCAAAAGACATAGGGTATGGGGTGCCTGGGTGGCTCAGTCAGTTAAGCCTCCAACTGTTGTTGTTTTTTTTTCTAAGTATTTTATTTATTTATTTGAGAGAGAGCATGAGCAGGGCAGTAGCAGAGGGAGAGGGAAAGGTAGGCTCCCCAGTGTGCGGGGACACTCCCCCACCCCCATGTGGGACTTGATCCCAGGACCTTGGGATCATGGCCTGAGCCGAAGTTAGACGCTTAGCCAACTGAGCCACCCAGGCACCCCAAGCATCCAACTCTTGATCTCAGCTCAGGTCTTAATCTCAGAGTCACGAGTTCAAGCCCTGCATTGGACTCCATGCTGGGCATGCAGCCTACTTTAAAAAAATATAAAGACACAGAATGGATTAAAAAGGAAAGACCTATGTATATGCTGTGTATAAGTTACTCCTTTTAGACCTAAAGACACTGGCAGATTAAAAGTGAGAGAGTGGAGAAACATCTGTCTTGCAAATGGATGTCAAAACAAAGCTAGAGTAGCAATACTTATTTCAGAAAAAATAGACTTTAAAATGAAGACTGGGGGCATCTGGGTGGCTCAGTCAGGTAAACATCTGACGCTTGGTTTTGGCTCAGGTCATGATCTCAGGGTCATGAGATCGAGCTCCGTGTCAGGCTACCTGCTCAGCACAGAGTCTGCTCAAGATTTTTTCCCCTTCCTCCCCCTCTGCTCCTCCCTCTGCTCATGCCCATGCACTCTGTCTGTCTCTTCTTCACTCTAAAATAAACAAACAAACAAATAAATAAAATCTTCTTTTAAAAAGAATGAAAGTGAATCAGGAGAAAGAATGTTAAAAAAAAAAACAGAGACTGTAACAAGAGACAAAGAAGGATCCTATAGAATAATAAAGGGGAAAATCCAACAAGAAAATACGACAATTATAAATACTTATATACCCAACATGTGAGCATCCACATATGTAAGGTAGTTAATAACAAACATAAAGAAACTAATCTACAGTAATAAAACAGTAGAGGACTTTAACACACCACTCCCATGGATGAACAGATCATCCAAACAAAATCAATAAGGAAACAATGGCTTTGAATGACACGCTGAATCAGATGGATTTCACAGATATATTCAAAACATTCCATCCTAAAACAGCAGAATACACATTCTTTTCAAGTGCACACGGAACATTCTCCAGAAAGATCCCATATTAGGTCACAACAAGTCTCAGCAAATTCAGTTTTAGTACGTGTGTTGCTGAAGCGAGCACTAGTCTCAGCAAATTCAAAAAGATCAAAGTCATATCACGTTTCTTTTCTGACTACAAAGGTATGAAACTAGAAATCAACCACAACTACATGCTACTAAATAATGAATGGGTCAACCAAGAAATCAAAAGTACATGGAAACAAACCAAAATTAAAACACTATGGTCCAAAACCTTTGGGATGCAGCAAAAGCAGTTCTAAGGGTGAAGTTTATAGCAAGAAAGGCCTAGCCTTCCTCACTCAAGAAAGAAGAAAAAGCTCAAATAAACAAACTAACTTTATACCTAAAGAAGCTAGAAAAAGAATGACAAACAAAACCCCAAACCAGCAGAAGAAAGGAAATAAGAAAGATTAGAGCAGAAACAAATGATATAGAAACTTTAAAACAATAGAACAGATCAATGAAGCCAGGAGCTGGTTCTCTGAAAATATCAACAAAAATGGACAAACCTCTAGCCAGACTCATAAAAAAAGGCACAAATATACAAAAATCATAGATGAAAGAGGCGAAATAACAAGCAACACCACAGAAATACAGTTGTAAAATAATATTATAAAAAGTTATATGCCAACAAATTGGACAGCCCAGAAGAAATGGATAAATTCCTAGAAACATATAACCTATCAAGATCGAAATGGGAGGAAATAGAAAACTTGAACAGAACAATTACCAGCAAGGAGGTTGAATCAGTAACCAAAAAACTCCCAACAAACAAAAATCCAGGAACAGACAGATCACAGACAAATTCTACAAAACATTTAAAGAAAAGTTAATACTTATTCTTTTCAAACTATTACAAAAAACAGAAAAGGAAGGAAATTTTAAATTTATTCTATGAGGCAAGTATCACTTTGATACCAAAACCAGATTTAAACACACACACACACACACACAAAGAGAGAACTATAAGCCAATATCTCTCATAAACATAGATGCAAAAGTCCTCAACAAAATACTATCAAACTGATTCCAACAATATATTTTAAAAAATCATTCACTGGCAGACAGTCTCTGCTTTGTTGTCCTGCCTGCCATTCCCTTGTGGTATATTCAACAAACTTCTATCTTTTTTTGAGATTTTATTTATTTATTTGACAGAGAGAGACACAGCAAGAGAGGGAACAGAAGTAGGGGGAGTGGGAGAGGGAGACGCAGTCCTCTCACTGAGCAGGCAGCCCGATGCGGGGGCTCGATCCCAGGACCCCAGGATCATGATCTGAGCTGAAGGCAGATGCTTAAAGACTGAGCCACCCAGGTGCCCCAATAAACTTCTATCTTCTTTTAAAAAAAGGATGATTCACCACAATCAAGTGGGATTTATTCCTGAGATGCAAGTATGGTTTAATATTTGCAAATCAATCAATGTGATACATCACATCAATAAGAGAAAGAATAAAAACTATATGATCGGGGCGCCTGGGTGGCTCAGTGGGTTAAAGCCTCCGCTTTTGGCTCAGGTCATGATCCCAGGGTCCTGGGATCGAGCCCCGCGTCGGGCTCTCTGCTCCTCGGAGAGTCTGCTTCCTCCTCTCTCTCTCTGCCTGCCTCTCTTGCCTACTTGTAATCTCTGTCTGTCAGATAAATAAATAAAATCTTAAAAAAAAAAAAGCTATAGAACACTGATGAAAGAAATTAAGACAACACAAAGACATGGAAAGACATTCTATGCTCATGAATTGGAAGAACTAATTTTGTTAAAATGCCTATACTACCCAAAGCAATCTATACATTTAATCTAATCCCTATCAATATACCAATACCATTTTTCACAGAACTAGAATAAACAATCCTAACATTTGTATGGAACCACAAAAGACCCCAAATAGCCAAAGCAATTGAAAAAAGGAAAGCAAACCTGGCAGTATCACAATTCCAGACTTCAGGTTATATTACGAAACTGTAGTTATCAAAACAGTATGGTACTGGCACAAAAATAGACACATGGATCAATGGAAGAAAATAGAAAACCCAGAAATAAGCCCCCAATTATGTGGTCAATTAACCTTCAACAAACCAGGAAAGAATATCCAATGGCAGAAAGACAGTCTCTTTCATAAACTATGTTGGGAAACTTGTCAGTTACATGCAAAAGGATAAAAACTGGACTTTCTTACACCATACACAAAAACAAATCCAAAATAGATTAAAGATCTAAATGTGAAACCTGAAACCATAAAAGTCCTAGAAGAGAACACAGGCAGTAAATGTCTCTGATATTAGCTGTAGCAACACTTTTCTAGACAGGACTCCTGAGGCAAGGGAAATAAAAGCAAAAATAAACTATTCGACGACATCAAAATAAAAAGCCTCTTCACAGCAAAGGAAACAATCAACAAAACTAAAAGGCAGCCTACAGAATGGGAGAAGAATTTTGCAGATGACATATCTGATAAAGGGTTAGTATCCAAAATATACGGAGAACTTTTGTAAGTCAACACCCAAAAACCAAATAGTCAGATTTAAAAAATGGGCAGAAGACATGTATGGACATTTCTGCAAAGAAGACACCCAGATGGACAACAGACACATGGAAAGATGCTCAACATCACTCATGATCAGGGAAATACAAATCCAAACTGCTATGAGATACCACCGCACACCTGTCAGAATGGCTAAAATCAAAAACGCAAGGAACAACAGGTGTTGGTGAGGATGTGGAGAAAAAGGAGCCCTCTTGCCCTGTTGGTGGGAAGGCAAACTGGTGCAGCCACTCTGGAAAACAGTATGGAGGTTCCTCAGAAAGTTAAAAATAGAACTACCCCACAATCCAGCAACTGCACTACTGGATATTAAATCCCCTCAAATATACAGAAACACTAATTTGAAGGGATACATATACCCCTATGTTTATAATAGCATTATTTATAATAACCAAGTTATGGAAGCAGACCATGTGTCCATTTGTAGATAAATGGATTAAAAAGTTGTGGTATATATACAATGGAATATTATTCAGCCATAAAAAGAATGAAATCAGACACCTGGGTGGCTCAGTGGGTTAAAGCCTTGCCTTCGGCTCAGGTCACGATCCCAGGGTCCTGGGATCGAGCCCCACATCGGGCTCTCTGCTCAGCGGGGAGCCTGCTTCCTCCTCTCTCTCTGCCTGCCTCTCTGTCTACTTGTGATCTCTCTCTGTCAAATAAATAAATAAAATCTTAAAAAAAAAATGGAATCTTGCCATTTGAAATGACAGGAATGGTGCTAGAGAGTGTAAGGCTAAGTGAAATAAGTCAGTCAGAGAAAGACAAGTACCATATGATTTTACTCCCATGTGGAATTTAAGAAACAAAACAAACAAGCAAAGGAAAAGAGAAGGTGAAAGAGAGAAAGAGAGAGAGAAACCAAGAAACAGACTCTTAACTATAGAGAACAAACAGATAGTTACCAGAGGGGAGGAAAGTGGGGGGTGTTGAAACAGGTGATGGGGACTAAGGAGGGTGCTGGTCATGATGAGCACTGGGTGATGTGTGGAAGTGTTGAATTGCTATATTATACACTTGAAGCTAATAAAATCCTGTATGTTAACCATACTGGAATTAACATTTTATAAAGATTTTATTTATCGGGGCGCCTGGGTGGCTCAGTGGGTTAAGCCTCTGCCTTCAGCTCAGGTCATGATCTCAGGGTCCTGGGATCAAGCCCCGCATTGGGCTCTCGGCTCCTCGGGGAGCCTGCTTCCCCTCCTCTCTGCCTGCCTCTCTGTCTGCTTGTGATCTCTCTCTCTCCCTGGCAAATAAATAAATAAAAATCTTTTAAAAAAAGATTTTATTTATCTATCTGAAAGACAAAGAGAGAGAGAGAGAACAAGCAGGGGGGCAGCCAAGGGGGCAGCAGCCCCAGCTGCTGATGAAGACACACGAACAGATCCTACCAACTGTACATTTTGAAAAGTATAACTTCATTAAATCGAAAAAAAAAATAAACAAACCATGAAATACCCACAATGTCTAGGATGGTGTTGAAGAAATGCCTTAATGGGTATGGGCGTGCCCAGAAGAATTCCATGATAAAATGGAAATAGTTTATACAGGATCATGCTGCCTAGGCATGGGAGAGAGCAGGGAGAGCAGGGAGCCCCTTTTTGCCTAGGATTGATTCTGGAACTGTGTGAGGAATTGCTGGATTCTATTGTCATTTGGACAATGCCTTATCCACAGCTCTCAAATGACCAACAACGAGCTTCTTGGTTGGTGGATGGTAGCCCCACCATGAGTGGAAAGCATCCTGTTTGGAATGCCACCACTCTGATTGAATAAGGTTAAACACTGATCATCTCAGTGGTCTGAATTGCATGTTCTTTTGTTGGCAGTGATGGAAGAATTGGACCATGGTGAAAGCCTGTATGTTTGACTTTTGATGGACTCATGGGCTGTGGCCAACGGCCCGGCCTCATGATCGGCAAGCAGGCAATGGGAATGTGACCTATTAAAGGGGTGCCCATGTAGGACATAGCCCTCTAGCAATTTTTTTAAGTAATCACTACACCCAATGTGGAGCTTGAACTCACGACCCTGAGATCAAGGGTCCCATGCTTTGCTGACTGAGCCAACCAGGTGCCGCAGCCCTGTGGAAATGTGAGGGGTGTGTCAGAGTAGGACATGTCAACGCCCATCAGAAGAACTCCGTTCTAGGTCTGGAAGGTGGTTGGAACAAACAAGCAGACATCTCCATGTGGTCCCTGGAGGTGGCCACCTGGGTCCATGAGATGAGTGGACACTGGGGGTCTGCAGCCATGCAGAGATGGGCTGGTTCCAGACCTGTTCCTCTGGCACCTTCTGAGGCACAAAATGTCAACAAGAACTGTTCTGTTAGCAAAGGAGACAGAGTGCAGGTGGCCTTATGGCAGATTCCCTGGTGGGAAGAGCTGGTGAGTGAGCCTGATGCTGGCAGCCCCAAGGGCTATGAGTGGGTCCTGACAGCAGGAGTCACTGACTCTAGACTGGCTTTGCTTCCCTGGTGGGAGGGGTGGATGCTCCAATGTTGGGAAAGAACCAGAACTGAGGACAGGGCACTTCTTTGGACAGCCCATCGACACTTCTTCAGACCGAGGAATGTACTTTCGAGCTGATAATGTCCAACACTGGGCAGGGATATCTTCCTCAGAGTACTAGTTGGACAGAGAGTGGAGGGGGCGATTAAACAGTGGTTGTCGAAAAGTGGGGAGTCGGTGAGGGGCAAGGGGGGAGACACGCATGAAGGGGGCTGGCTTACAGTCCTTCCCGAGCGTGTGCTCACACTCAATGCGAACACGAGGAGGCTACAGGAGTGTCCCCACTGGATAGATTCCTCTGTTTTTCTGGTGGATCTGGGGAAGGGGGGGGTGTGGAAGGAAGGGGCTAGGATTCTTTCTTTTCCACATCGCTTCAACTTGCCCCCGCCCCCTATTTGATGCAGTGGTTGGAGGACCGGGGCTGCAAGTACAAAAGCTGGAAGCAGGGCTGATTCCCAAGCAAGAAATGTAGCTGTGTTTTTAACTTTTATGTCAGGATTCCTAAGGGCCTAATGGAGCAGGATTTGCCTTCATCCCGTCTGGCAAAAATGGATTAACAATGAATGTGGCTCTATTGCCTAGGGGTAGAGCTAGCCCACCAGGCTATGCACCTAGGTAACCTTACCCTGTGTGAACAGAAGTCACTGAGGGGAGGCATTCACTAGACTAGTATTGCTGCCTCCAGTCTAGAGCACTGGAGGGGTAAAGCCTAATGTCCCTTCCAAAGGTGGAAAAGCTTGGGTGTAATCGGAAAGAAGGAAAAATAGTAGCTGAGAGTAAAGGGATGACTGAATGGGTTATGTTATGTAATGAGAGAAAGCTAATATACATTAACACCTTTAAAGAGGCTCAGAGCAAGAAATGATACTCTCTAAATGTGATTATACCAAGTGCCTGAAAGGGTGAAGCCATAACTTTGCTGACACCACTCCTGCTTTTGGAAACTGACCAGATGAAATGGAAGCCTGTGTAGGGGAGGAAAAATTTTATTCCTACCCTTCTAGTTTCTTTGGCTGGTTTCATAAATCAACTGACAAAAGACAGGGGCGCCTGGGTGGCTCAGTGGGTTAAAGCCTCTGCCTTCAGCTCAGGTCATGATCTCAGGGTCCTGGGATCGAGCCCTGCATCCGGCTCTCTGCTCAGTGGAGAACCTGCTTCCCTCTCTCTCTTTGCCTGCTTCTCTGCCTACTTGTGATCTCTGTCTGTCAAATAAATAAATCAAATCTTTAAAAAAAATTGACATAAGACAGATTAACAGGAGAAAAACAAATTTAATTATGTAAGTACAGGAGCCCCAAAAGTATAAGACTCAAGGGCAAGTTGGTCAATTGAGGCATATAGGCCATTCTGAACTAAGAATAGCAGAGAGACCTGGGGCTTCAAAGGGGAGGATGGTAATTCACAGGACAGTAAGAAAATCAAAGTTTGGTAATTAGATATTTGCTTGCCATACAGACAGGTCATTCAGATAAAAGTTATCTCTGATAGTGATCCGAAGGGGCATGTGTACCTGAATGTTTATAGCAGCAATGTCTACAAACCAAACTATGGAAAGAACCTAGATGTCCATCAACAGATGAATGGATAAAGAAGATGTGGTATATATACACGATGGAATACTATGCAGCCATCAAAAGGAATGAAATCTTGCCATTTGCAACGACGTGGATGGAACTAGAGGGTATCATGCTTAGTGAAATAAGTCAATCGGAGAAAGACAACTATCATATGATCTCCCTGATATGAGGAAGTGGAGATGCAACATGGGGGGTTGGAGGGGTAGGAAAAGAAGAAAAGAAACAAGATGGGATCAGGAGGGAGACAAACCATAAGTGACTCTTAATCTCACAAAACAAACTGAGGGTTGCTGGGGGGAGGGGGATCAGAAGAGGGTGGTGGGGTTATGGACATTGGGGAGGATATGTGCTATGGTGAGTGCTGTGAAGTGTGTAAACCTGGCGATTCACAGACATGTACCCCTGGGGATAAAAATACATTACATGTTTATAAAAAATAAAAAAATTTAATAAAAAAAAGTTATCTCTGGTAATAGGTCTTTCTCTGAGCCAGATGCCCCCCCCCCATCTAAATTATTTTAGGTAGTTAAGGGAGAAGTAACTGCTGGGCCTTGATTGCCTTCAGTTCAAAATAATCCATGTGTCAATGTGGCATGTTTTGGTGTCACATATTCTGCTCCCCTTCGCCTGCATATCTGAGTGGTTTCACCCTGGGAGACATTTTCATGTGGTATGATGATGGACTGGATAGTTACTAATGACTGAGTGAGATTCTAATAATGTTGCATTATCTTTTGACATTTATGATGATTTTGCTATAAAAGGTCCATGTGTTCAAAGACCAGGGGGTGGACAGCAATAATGCAATTTACTTATTTATTTAGAAATATTTTATTTATTTATTTCTCAAGATTTTACTCACTTATTTGACAGAGAGAATGAGAGAGCACAAGCAGGGGGAACTGTAGAGGCAGAGGGAGAAGCTGGCTCCCTGCCGAACCGGGAGCCTAATGCGGGCTCAATCCCAAGACTCTGGGATCATGACCTGAGCCCAAGGCAGATGCTTAACCATCCAAGCCATCCAGGCGCCCCTTATTTATTTATTTTAGAGAGGTCAGGGGGGAAAGGGGCAGATAGAGAGGGAGAAGCAGACTCCTTGCTGAGTAGGGATCCTGACACAACATGGGGCTTGATCCCAGCACCCTGAGATCATGACACCTAACCAACTGAGCTACCCAGGCACCCCAATGTTGTGATTTATAATAGGAAATATATATTTAGTCTTCATTTCCATTTCTGGCACAGCCCTCCTAAAACCCCTGGAATTTCCTAAGTGAGGAGAGCAGTAAAGTCTTCTGTTACGTTAATAAGATGGTTTTTGGAAACCCTCTAAAGAGAGAGGGTTGGTTGCCAGGGGAACCAACCATGATTATAGGGTTGGAATTTTTGGTCTCACCCCCCCCAAATCTCTGGAGGGTATAGGGACTAGAGCTTGAGTTCAGTCACCAATGGCTAATGATTTAATCAACTGTGCCTATGTAATGAAGCTTCCATAAACCCCCAAAAGGATGGATTTGGAAAGCTTCCAGATTAGTAAACACATGGAGATATGGGGAGAGGGGCAGGCCAAGAGAGGGCATGGAAGCTCTGTACCCTCCCCCATTCATTGTTTTATTCATCTCTTTCATTAGGCTGTTCCTGAGTTATATTCATTTTTAGTAAACTGATGATCTAGGAAGGAAAAATAAATACAGTTTTAAAAAGACAGGGAAATAAAGACATACTCAGACAAAAGAAACTGAAAGAATTTGTTGCTAGCAGATGTACCCTTAACAACTGGCTAAGGAAGTTCTTCAAAAACAGAAAATGAGAAAAGAAAGAATCCTGGGAGGGTGCCTGGATGGATCAGTCAGCTGGTCGTCTGACTTCGGCTCAGATCATGATCCCAGGGTCCTAGGATCAAGGCCCCAGTCAGGCTTCTTGCTCAATGGGGACCCTGCTTCTCCCTCTTCCTCTGTCTGCTGCTCCCCCTGCTTGTGCACTCTCTCTCGCTCTCTCTCTCTCTCTCTCTCTCTGTCAAATAAAAAAATAAAATCTTTTTTTAAAAAAAGACTCTTGGAGCATCAGGAAGGGAAAAGATTTAAGAAGGGCAGAAATATGGATGCATACAATAGACTATCCTTTTCTTCATTAGTTTTACATACTGTATCATACTTGATGGTTAAAACAGAAGTGGGGAAACAGCACCTGGGTGGCCCAGACAGTTGAGCGTCTGCCTTTGGCTTGGATTGTGATCCCGGGGTCCTGGGATCAAGACCCCATGGGGCTCCCTGCTTAACAGGAAGCCTGCTTTTCCCTCTCCCTCTGCCACTCCTCCTGCTTGTGCTCTCTCTCATGCTCTCTCTCTCCCTCTCAAATAAATAAATCAGATCTTTAAAAAAAGAAGAGAGTTGATTATACTCATAGATACCAAGAGATACCATGGGGGCACGCCATGCCATGGTGAGGGCATACAAGGAATCACCAGTGTCAAGAAGGAAGAAGAAGAGCGAGGAGAAAACATAGACATTACAGATTAAATGGTTGTGTCCCCCCAGAATTCCTATGTTGAAACCCTAACTCTCCATGTGGTTGGGTTTGGAGATGGGGCCTCTAAGGAAGTAAGTAAGGTTAAATGAGGTCATAAGGGTGGGGCCCTGATCTGATGGGACTAGTCACCTTATAAAAAGAGAGCCACAGACAACAAAATTGTATTATCATCATAATACATACAGAAGTACAGACTAGATCTGTAATTCGATGGCAGAAAAGAAATGACAATTACCTGACATGAGAGAGGTGCTATTTTATCACAATGGACATCGTATTATAATATAAAAAGGTATCAAATCAACATATTCCATACCTTAAATTTACAAATTGCTGTATGTCAACATATTTCAATAAAACATTAAAAGCAAAAAAACAAATCAAGAGCATTTATTTTTCCATATTAAATAAAAAGAGAGACACTAGAGTTCTCAGGTTCTCTCTCACTCTCTCTCTCCCCGTGTTTCTGTACAAAGAAGAGGTCACATGTGGGAATACACAGAGAGAAGGCAGCCATCTGCAGCCCAAGAGGAGGGCCCTCACCAGACACCAACTGCTGGCACAGTTCTAGTTTCCAGAACTGTGATAAAATACCCTTCTGTTGTTTAAGCCACCCAGCCCATTGGATTTTGTTATGGTGGCTCTAGCAGAATAATACACTGGTAAGAAATTTAATGTGGTTTCTGCAGAAAGAAACAGGCAAGGCAGGGTCAGAAAGTTTACAATTGTTTAGTTTGAATACTTACAGGGGCCTCTGGGTACAAGAGGCTGCCTCTAGTTGTCTGGTACCTGGCCTTGCGGTGAATAGGGCAGACAGATAATGGCCTGGAGTGTGATAGCCTGAGAAGGGCAGTGGTAAAGGGTATGGGCTCTGGGGCGCCTGGGCTGGCTCAGTCGTTAAACATCTGCCTTTGGCTCAGGTCATGATCCAAGGATCCTGGGATCAAGCCCCGCACTGGGCTCCCTATTCAGTGGGGAATCTGCTTCTCCCTCTACCACACCCCCTGCTTGTGTTCCCTCTTTCTCGCTGTCTGTCTCTCTCTCTCTCTCTCTCTCTCTCTCTCTCTCTCTCTGTGTGTCAAATAGATAAATAAATAAATAAATAAAATCTTTTTAAAAAAGGGTTTGTGTGTGGTCTCTGGATTGGTTGTTTTGCGTCATGGTACCCATTATCAATATCAAAACACATTCCTGTAGCTCAGGAAATCCCAAGGATTTTAGGAACTCTGTGCCAGAAAATGGGGACAGTGACCAAATATATATATTATACTATACAACCTGAAGAAGACAAATCATGCAACCGTATTAATTGATGCAGAAAAAGTATTGGACAAGATCCAACACCCACTCTTGATTTAAAAAAAAAAAAGAACTCTCAGCAAGTTAGGAATACAAGGGAATTACCTCAACTTGATAAAGACCACCTACAAAAATCCTACAGCTGGCACCATATTTTTGGTTTCATAGGGAACAGGACACCCAGGAGTGGACAGCGTGGTCTGAGAAAAAAAAATAAAATAAAACAGGGAACAGGGCAAGAATCACTGATCTTACCATTCTTATTCAACATAGTATGAGAACTTCTAATCACTCCAATAACACAAGAGAAAGAATACAAGCAACCAGATTATAAAGAAGAAAGTAAAAACTGTCCTTATATGCAAGTGACATGATTGCCTATGTAAAGTATCCCAAGGAATCTACCCCTAGGGGTTCCTGGGTGGCTTAGTCCATTAAGCATCTGACTCTTGCTTTCAGCTCAGGTCATGATCTCATGGTCATGAGATTGAGCCCCATGCTGGGCTCTGTTCTCCCTGCAGAGTCTGCTTCAGAATCTCTCTCCCTCTCCTTCTGCTTCTCCCCTCACTCATGTTTTCTCTCTCACAAATAAATAAACAAATAAAATCAATCTTAAAAAAAAAAGAAAAGAAATTGACCCCCCAAACCTTCTAGAATTAATCAGGGAGTGCAGCAAGTTTGCTAGATAAAAGATTAACATTCAAAACAATCACATTTCTATATACTAACAATAAACACACAGAAACTGAAATTCTAAATACGATATGATTTACAAACAGTCCTAAGAAAATGAAACACTTGGGTATGCACTTAACAAAACATATAAAAGGTCTTCACAATCTAGAGATTACAAAATGCTGATGAAATAAGAGAAGACTTTATTTATTTATTTACTTATTTTAAAGATTTTATGTATTTATTTGACAGAGATCACAAGTAGGCAGAGAGGCGGGGTGGGGGGGCGGGAAACAGGCTCCCCGCTGAGCAAAGAGCTTGATGGGGGGGCTCAATGCGGCTTCAGTTAAAGCCAAAGGCAGAAGCTTTAACACACTGAGCCACCCAGGTGCCCCTTTATTTATTTTTTTAAGGAACTTATGTATTTATTTGACAGAGAGATAGAGAACACAAGTAGGCAGAGCAAGAGGGAGAAGCAGGCTCTCCACTGAGCAGGGAGCCCGATGCAGGGCTCAATCCCAGAACCCTGGGATCCTGACCTGAGCTAACGGCAGCCACTTAACCAACTGAGCCACCCAGGCACCCAAGGGAAGACTTTAATAAATGAAGAGGCACACTGTGTTCATGGATAGGAAGTCTCAACAGAGTAAAGATGTCAATTTTCCCCATGTCAATATATAGGTCTAATGTAATTCTCATCAGTATCCCAACAGAGTTTTTGCAGACAGACAATAATTTTGTGAAATTTATATGGAAAGACAAAGGAACTAGAATAGCTAAAACAATTTTGAGAAAGAATAAGAAAGTGGGAGGAATCATGCCACTCAATACTAATGTTTATCTAGCTACATTAATAAGACAGTGTGTGGGGTACCTTGGTGGCTCAGTCAGTTAAGCATTTGCCTTTGCTCATGACATGATGGGATGGAGTCCCACATCAAGCTCCCAGCTCAGCAGAGAGTCTGCCCTTCCCTCTTCCTCTCTCTCCCCTTGCTTGTGCTTTCTGTCTCTCTCTCAGATGAATGAATAAAACCTAGAAAAAAAAAATAAAACAGTGTGGTATTGGAGGAAGCACAGACCCATAAAAGAGTGGAACTGAACAGAGAACCCAGGAAAAAACCCCACACAAGTATGGCCAAATTATTTTTGACAAATTTGCAAAACCAATTCAATGGAGAAGGAGAGGATTTTTGACAATGGTGTTGGAGGAAGTAGACATCATAAAAAAAAATTAAACCTCAAACCTTACATAAAAATTAATGCAAAATGTGAAATGTAAAACTTCTAGGAAAAAAGCATAGGAGAAAATCATTAAGATGTAGGGATAGGCAAAGAGCTCGAAAACTGGACACCCAAAGCATAATTCATAAAAGGAAAGTTTTATCAATTGCACCTCATCAAAACTAAAAACCTTTATTCTGCAAAATCATTTGTGAAAATGGAAGATAAAAAGACAAGTTAGAGACTGGGAGAAAATTTTGGCATACTACATATTCAACAAAAGACTCATTCCTAGAATATATAAAGAAGTCTCACAACTCAGGAGTATAAAAAAAATCCAATTACAAAATAGTAAGAAAACATGAACAGATATTTCACCAAAGAAGAGGTACAGATGGTAAATAAGTACATGGAATAATGTTTGACATCTTTAGCCATCAGGGAACTACAAATGTAGGCCACAGTGAAAATCAGGATACACACATCAGAATGGCTAAAATAAAATACAGTGACAACACCAATGCTAGTAGGATATAGAGAAATTGTTCATTCTTATATCCTGATGGTACTGTAGAAAGGTACAACTACTCTGGAAAACAGTTTTGCAGTTTCTCATCAATTGCTTTCTTGGGCATTTATCCCAGAGAATATATATGTAATATGATTTTTTAATACGATGTGGCTTAAAAAAAAAAAGAGTTCATTCATAAGCCTCAAAAAGTATCACCACTGGGGATGCCTCGGTGGCTCAGTCGGTTGGGCATCTGCCTTCGGCTCCGGTCCTGATCCCAGAGTCCTGGGATCGAGTCCTGCATTGGGCTCCTTGCTCCACGGGGAGCCTGCTTCTCCTTCTGCCTGCTTGTGCTCTCTCTCTCTCTCTCTGACAAATAAATAAATAAAATCTTAAAGAAAAGAAGTATTGCCACCAGATTATAAAAGATTAGTTAAAACTGATTAATAGGAGCAATCTTGCACAAACAGAGATAGCTTTGCTTTGGAGGATGATGGCAACATAGAACTGGGAGGGATCCTCAAAGAGAGTCAGATTACACAGTTGGTACCTCTTCCAGAAAGTACATTAAAAAACACTTGATGGGACATTCTGTCTTCTTTCATGACACATGTCACTTCTGAAAATTCTCAACGTTTTACACAGGCTATGAGATATTTTTTTTAAGATTTTATTTATTTATTTGACAGAGACAGAGATCACAAGTAGGCAGAGAGGCAAGCAGAGAGAGGGAGAGGAGGAAGCAGGCTCCCCGCGGAGCAGAGAGTCCAATGCGGGGCTCGATCCCAGGACCCTGAGATCATGACCTGAGCCGAAGGCAGAGGCTTAACCCACTGAGCCACCCAGGTGCCTCTGAGATATTTTATTTACAGTTCAGAGTAGCTTTTCCTCATCAATGTAGTAGAAATGCCCAGAAACTAGTAACAGAAATCCCTAACGCAGGTACAGAACAGCTTTATTGATTTCTGGATGTGTCCAGTCATTCTGAATGTCATCCAGATGGTGATCAAAATCTACCAGAATTTTATTAAGACCAGCTACCCAGGAGTGACATCAAGTTCCTCTGGGACTCTGGCCAGTCTTCACAGTAATCATAGGATGGGTCTCCACACTGCTATTTCCTTTTTTTTTTTTTTCATGGTGTTCATACACATGGATTGCGGTTACCACGTGGTCCATTGTAAACCTTGTATTGTCTACCATGATCATGTCTAAAAGTATATGTGTATGTGTAACAAAACTATATTTCTTACAAATTAGATAGATATGTATATGCAATATCAAAATATTTAGAGCCAGCATTTTATATTTAGATATATGGACATATTTCTAAGTCTTAAAATGAAGACATTTAGTGGTCATAAAAGGATTAGTTCCATAACGGTGAAATATAGTGGCTGATTCGTACAAATGTTAACTGGTGGAGAGACATACGCTTCTGTACTCTCTAGACATAATGGACGTGAAGCTTTAAGGAATGTGCCTGGAGGGGCGCCTGGGTGATTCAGTGGTTAAGCATCTGCCTTCAGCTCAGGTCATGATCCTGGGGTCCTGGGATCGAGCCCTGCATCGGGCTTCAGCCCTACATCGGGCTCCAGCCCTAGGCTCCAGCCCTGCATCGGGCTCCCTGCTCAGTGGGAAGTCTGCTTCTCCACCTAATGCTCCCCCTGCTTGTGCTGGTGCTCTCATGCTGTGTCTTTCTCTGTCGAATAAATAAATAAAATCTTTTTTAAAAAAAGGAGTGTGCCTGAATATGAAGTAAAGGTAAATTATAAAGGGAAAAAAAAGGAAAAAAATTATAAAGGGAAAATAATACACATAAAAAATGTAATTTAAAAAGTAAGAAGAAGCATTTTTATTATCGTTACAGTTTTCAAAATCATGATTTTTTTAAAAGTGTTTTTGTTTTTATTTTTTAAAGATTTTATTTATTTGAGAGAGAGAGAGAGAGTGAGCACAAGCAGGGAGAGGGACAGAGGAAGAAGGCGGCTCCCCACTGAGCAGGGAGCCGGATAGAGGGCTTGATCCCAGGACCCTGGGATCATGATCTGAGCTGAAGGCAGACACTTAACTGACTGAGCCCTCCAGGCCCTTCTTTAAATGTTTTTATTATGGAAACTTAAGCATATGGACAAAGAATAATAAAAAGTATAATGACTTGGCATATAACCATCACAAGTTTCTTTCCTTTTTTTTTTTTAAAGATTTTAAGTAATCTCTACACTCAACATGGGGTTTAATGCACAACCCCAAGTCCAAGAGTAACACACTCTACCAACTGAGCCAGCCAGGTGCCCCCCGAAAATCTTTTTTTAAAAAGATCTATTTAGGGGCGCCTGGGCGACTCAGTAGGTTAAAGCCTCCGCCTTCAGCTCAGGTCATGATCCCAGGGTCCTGGGATCGAGCCCCGCACCGGGCTCTCTGCTCAGCAGGGACCCTGCTTCCTCCTCTCTCTGCCTGCCTCTCTGCCTACTTGTGATCTCTGTCTGTCAAATTAAAAAAAACAAAACAAAACAGATCTATTCATCTATTTTAGAGAGAGAGAGAGAGAGCAACAGTGGGAAGAGGGGCAGAGGGAGAGAGAGAGAAGCCAACTCCCCGATGAGTGCAGAGCCCAATGCAGGGCTCAATCCCAAGACCCCAAGATCACAACCTGAGCTAAAATCAAGAATCCCATGCTCAACCAACTGAGCCACCCAGCCACCCCCATAAAATCATTTCTCAATCCTAAATAAATCACATAGACATAACATCTTCACACTTAAAAATCTAACATCTTTATATCTATGTGATTAGTTTAATCTGTGTAGTTTTGTTATTATGTATAATATATACTTTATGTAATATTATTTATATAATAAACATATATATTTATAATACTTTATATAAATACAGATATATTTATAATATATAAAATATGTCTATATATGATTTCTATATTTCTATATACATTAGATATATATATTTACCTATATAAGCAGGAAGAGAGAATTCTCCAAATTTATACTTTGGGGTGCTATTTCCAAACCCCTAAAAACTGGTCCCTTTCCTGCTGCCCCGTCCCAGAGCGCTAGGACCACAACCCCGAAGAACCAACTCCAGGAGCAAAATCCCGGAGGGCAGGTGGCCTAGCCAAACTGTCACTTTGCAGATGGTAACAAGGATGCATACTGGTGGCAAATAGGTGAGGATACGGGTGCCTGGGTGGCTCAGTGGGTTAAGCCTCTGCCTTCGGCTCATGTCATGATCCTGGGTCCTGGGATCGAGTCCCGTGTCAGGCTCTCTGCTCAGCGGGGAGCCTGCTCCCCCGCCCCCCCCCACCGCCTACTTGTGATCTCTGTCTGTCAAATAAATAAATCAATCTTTAAAAAAAAAAACAAATAGGTGAGGATTGAGAAAAGAGGACAGATGAAAAAACAGAAGGAGTCTTTGTTACAGCAACTCATCCACACACTGGCTTTTGTCAGGAATGACTTCGGTTAGTGACCAGGGGCAGGGGTGGATGAGACAAGTTATGAAGATCTGTGGGGTCAGTAATAAAGAGTCTGTGGGGTGAGTGATGAGAGGTCTGTGGAAGGACCTGTGGAAGGACTGGATGTCTGTCAAGTCAGTTATGAAGCTTTATTATTTCCTTGGCTTCCTTTACCATATTATATTACAAAGTACTTCTGGTTGAGATACAGCTGTCTTTCCTTTTATAGAGAATGGCGTGGCAAGATGGCCTGTCCCCAACTTTATATAACTAACATTCTAAATTTTCTTTTAATGTTTGACATTTATTGCTTTTTACATTTTCCATCTTTACGACAGCTGCAGCTTATTCTGCATTTTGATATGTGCGGGAACACTTACATTTTTGAAAAAGTTATCTTAATTTTTGTCCGATATTTGCTCCTCTAGTTTCTTTTTTTTAAGATTTTATTTATTTATTTGAGAGAGAGAGCACAGAGGGAGAGGGAGAGGGAGAAGCAGACTCCTGCTGGGCAGGGACCCCTGCGGTGTGGGGCTCGGTCCTGGGATCCCAGAGTCCTGGGATCATGACCTGAGCCGAAGGCAGAGGCTCAACCCACTGAGCCACCCAGGCGCCCCTCTCTGTCTCTGATTTTTTAACTAACATTGGCTAGTTCCTCTAGGACATGTCAAGTCCTGACAGGGACCAATCTCATCTTTTTCCTGACTTGAGTAAAATGGCTTTTGTGGTTCCACAGTTACTATGATGCTGGGTATTGTTTTGATATAAAAATATTTTATCACAGGGGCACCTGGGATGCTCAGTCTGTTAAGTGTCTGCCTTTGGCTCGGGTCACGATCTCAGGGTCCTGGGATCAATCCCTGCATCGGGCTCCCTGCTCAGCAGGAGGCCTGCTTCTCCCTCTCCCACTCCCCTTGCTTGAGTTCCCTCTCTCACTTTCTCTCTGTGTCAAATAAATAAATAAAATCTTTAAAAAATATATTTTATCACATTAAAGAACTATCCAACTATTCCTAGTATATTAAGCTTTTATTCAGAATGATCAATGGTTTTTTTTAAGATTATTTATTTATTTATTTGACAGAGAGAGAGATCACAAGTAGGCAGAGAGAGAGAGGAGGAAGCAGGCTCCCCGCCGAGCAGAGAGCCCGATGCGGGACTCGATCCCAGGACCCTGGGATCATGACCTGAGCCGAAGGCAGAGGCTTAACCCATTGAGCCACCCAGGCGCCCATGACCAATGGTTTTTATCACGTATGTTTTTGACATCCTGGAGATAATCCGGGTTTTCTCCTAACATCAATCAATATAATATGACACATTTTTTTTTTCTGGGAATGCCAGGAGAGTCAGATGGAAGAAAAAAAATCCACTTGTTCATGATGTATTATTCTTTTGATGGGTAGTATGTTTCACAGTTTTTCCTATATGAGTTACATATTGATAGACATAACTGAAATATGGCTGTACTTATCATCTGATTTTTTTTCTCCTTTTGATAAGGCTGATATCAGTGTTGTATTCGATTCAAAAAAAATTGAAAAATTTTCCCTTTTCTTTCTTTGGTTTTTACACAGCATCCTTTTCATGTTTTAGAATATCACATTACAGATTTATTTATTTATTTTTAAAGATTTTATTTATTTATTTATTTATTTGAGAGAGACAGAGTGAACATGAGCAGTGTAAGGGACAGAGAGGGAAGCAGTCTCCCTGCCAAGCAAGGAGGCCAACGTGGGGCTGGATCCTGGGACTCCAGGGTCATGATTTGAGCCGAAGGCAGATGCTCAACCAACTGAGCCACCCAGACACTCCTATTACATTACATTTAAGTATCATATCCCCTTAGGGTCTTCTAGGCTTCAACAGTTTCCATCACTTTTCTTAGCATCTCCTTATTTTTGACATAACAAGATGTTCCAGGTTCATATTGTATTTTCCCTGTTCCAGCCCTGTGATCAGCCGTATCTCCAGGGAGCTCTGGTGGGTGGAAAATATTACTGGGAGACTGAGTTCTGGGCACCAGGCATGCTCATTGCAATGGGGGTGTGACTGTTCCCAAGCCATCTCAGTGGACAAAAGAAGATACACAGTGGTGTGCTGGAGTTGGCTTGTACACATTTGTAAGAGCTGATTGTTAAATTTTCATTGTTAAATCAAGTCGGTTGTCAAGCACAGCCATTATTAAGTATTCAATGACATAAACTTACAATTAAATGAATTATATTAAAAGCAAAATTAGGTGCCTGGGTGGCTCGGTCGGTTAAGCGTCTGACTCTTGATTTTGGCTCAGGTCATGATCTCAGAGTCCTAGGATTGAGACTCCTGCCTCAGGGTCCACTCAAGATAGAGGGAGAGCAAGAGAGAGAGAGAGAGAGAGAGCATGTGATGGGGTTGGGGGGCAGAGGCAGAGAGAGAAGGAAACAGACTCCCTGCTGAGCATGGATCTGCCACCCAGGGACCCCTCTAAAATAAATAAATTTAAAAAACCTTTTTTACAAAAAGATAATACGTACTCAGAATTCAGCATTCCTCATTATTTTTGTACAGTTTACTGTTATTTTCCTGTTCAGATTGCTGACATGTATGTGTATAGTGGAATTATATAGTGGAGTTATATAGTGGAGTGCCATTGTGCATTTCTCCCCAACTCTGTGTTTAATGATGTTTAATGATGTCAGCAGCTTTGAAATCAGCCACGGTGACAATATTTACCTGGTGGAAATCAGCCAATACTATAAATCGGAGCCAATTCATTCTAGTGTTGATTGTTTCAACCATGGGTCAAAACTATAGCTCACAGGCCCGTCTGACCTACTACCTGTGTCTTAAGTCAAGTTTCGCTGGAACACAGCTATGCACATTTGCTACATATTGTCTATGGCTATTACCCAACTCATCAAAGAAATTGCACATATCATTGACCAATGAGTGAAGCTGCAGCCCAGTGCTGAAGCTGAAAGAAATGTTTACGTAACGAGATTGGAGTTAAGATGGTGAGGTGCTAGGAGGACCCTAGGTTTGCCTCGGTCTTGAACACGGCTGGATAAATATCAAATCCTCCTGAACACCCAAGAAATTGATCTGAGGACTGAGAAAACAAACTGCACAACTAGAGAGAGAGAAGAGGCCACATGATGGAAGGTAGGAGGTGCAGAGACGTGATTTGTGGGAGGAAAGGTTTGCAGGTGCTGTGGAGGGGAGGGTGCCCTGTTCATGGGGAGAGAGAGAGACAGAGAGAGAAAGAGAGAGAGAGACAGAGAGGATCACATAGGGGACTGCACAAAGGAAAACACTTCCCCAAAGCCACTGACTAAGAAAACAAGAGGGGCTGATTATCCTGAGTTTTTACAACCAGCAGAGCTCAAAGCCTAGAGTTTTAGAAGTCTGCACTTTAGCTGGTGTCGAACCTGGTGGGTGCTGCAGTGTTCTAAGGATTCCCTGGGGCCCACTGAGAAAGATGGATTCCCCCTTCCTGGAGGGAATCTTCGAAAAGTAGCATTGGCTTCTCAGGGAACAAAAGAGCTGACAGGTACCATTGTATTCTGCTGCCCCTTAAGCATAGGAGCAGAGACACCTGTTGAGGGCGGTTAATCGGGACTCGGGCTTTTTGCTGCCCTTTACTCTAAACTCCAAGCTCCTGGATGTTGGTGTGACTACCCTATTGGGACAAACTGGCACCAGCCCTAGCACCATAAGACCCTCCCCCAGAGGACCCGTGCAGGTCTGCACTGTGCTGGGTCCCTAAAGTTTGGAGTTTAGAAACTTAGCAGCGTGCCTGGGATAAAACACAGGTGTGCCACACTGCCAGTTAGGCAGACGGCTGGGACCCAAATAGAATGAAGGCAGGGATCTGAGGAATGCCTGGGACAGATGAGGGAAGACTGTTTGCTCTTCTGGGAGAATTTCCTAGACAGTGACATGTGCGAACCCCTCTCTACAGGAATGAAGGTGAGGACTGGCATCATTTTCTCTCCTGCCTATCAGCATGGACTGACACCAGGGACCAGCACAGCTCCAAAAGTGGAGGCCTGAGTTGCTTACACCAAGCCCCACTCCCTGCTTTCTCTGCAGGTGCTTTCTTACTAGGGCAAGTGTCTGAGAACCACAGCAGTGGGCTCCTCCTCCAGAGGACCAGCACAAACCCCCAGTCCCCTGTGTGCCACGTCTACAGACCATAGAGTTCTGCAAAGCTTCAGATCTAGTGGAAATAGCCTCAGGTTTCTTTTAGCAAGCAGACCAGAGCGCACCTAGTTTAAACTCGCCACACTCTGGCCAGGGTCCAAACACTCCCCAATGCAGGCAAGGAGAAACTCTGCAGGGGACTGGCAAGATGGAAAGAGCAGCAAAAACACAGCAGCAGAAGGCACACAAGACACACCAGAGACACTTCTTAAAGTGCCAGGCCCCGGACAGTATATGACCTCTTCATAAAGGCATTACTCTCAGAAGCAGGAAACATAATATTCTTTCCTAACACAAAGAAGGTAGAAACTGATACAAAATGCCAAGATGGAGGAATTCATCCCAAAGGTAAGAATAAGAAAAGGTCACAGCCAGGGATCTAATCGAAACAGATATAGATAATATGCCTGATCCAGAATTTAAGGCAACAATTATAAGGAGACTAGCTGGGCTTGAGTAAAGCATAGAAGACACCAGGGAGTCTCTTACCACAGAGATAAAAGACTTAAAAACTAGTCAGGCTGAAATTAAAAATCCTATAAAAAATTCACAGATGTGAAACCAACTGGATGTAATGACCACAAGGACAGAAGAAGCAGAGGAATGAATAGGTGATATAGTAGATAATATTATGGAAAATAATGAATGTGAAAAGAAGAGGGAAAGAAAATATTCGATCACGAATATAGATCTAGGGAACTCAGCTACTCCATAAAGCAAAATAACATTTGTCTCATAGGAGTACCAGAAGAAGAGAGGGAAAAGGGGGAGATTTATTTGAGGAAATTATAGATGAAAACTTCCCTAATCTGGGGAAGGAAACAGACTTCCAAATCCAGAAGGCACAGAGTACTCCCACCTAAATCAACAAAATCAAGCCACACCAAGTCATATTGTAGTAAGATTTGCAAAATAGAGCTAAGGAAAAAATAATCCTCAAAGCAGCCAGACAAAAGAAATCCCTAGCTGTCAAGAGAAGACAAATAAGGTTAGCAGCAGACCTTGCCACAGAAACTTGGCAGACCAGAAAGAGTGCCATGATATATCAACATAGTGAATGGGAAAAATATGCAAAGAAGAGTACTTTATCCAGGGAGGCTGTCATTCAGAATAGGAGAGATAAAGAGTTTCCCAAACAAAAACTAAGGGAGTTCATGATCACTAAACCAGCCCTGCAAGTAATATTAAAGGGGACATTTTGAGTGGGAAAGACAAAAAGCAACAAAGACTGGAAAGGAACAGAGAGAATCTCCAGAAACAATGACTTAACAGTTAACACAATGGCATTAAACTCATATCTATCAATAATCACTCGGAATGTAAATAGACTAAGTGCTCCAATCAAAAGACATAGGGTATCAAAATGAATAAAAAATAAATAAGACCCTTCTATATGCAGCCTACAAGAGACTCATTTTAGACCTAAAAACACTTGCAGATTGAAAGTGAGGGCCATTTATCATGCTAATGGCCATCAAAAGAAAGCTGGAGTAGCCATACCTGTATCAGACAAACTAGGTTTTAAACCAATGGCTGTAACAAGAGATGAAGAAGGGCATTATATCATAATAAAGCGGTCTATCCAACAAGAAGATCTAACAATTGTAAATATTTATGCCCCCAACATGGGAGCACACAAATATATAAGATTAATAACAAACATAAAGGACCTCATTGTTAATAATACAAGAATAGTAGGGGACTTGAACACATCACTGACAGCAAGGGACAGATCATCTATGCAGAAAATCAATAAGGAAACAATGGCTTTGAATGACACACTGGACCAGATGGACTTAACAGATATACTCAGAACATTTCATCCTAAAGCAAAACAATACACATTCTTTTCCAGTGCACAGAGGACATTCTGCAGAATAGATAACATATTGGGCCACAAATCAAGCCTCAACAAGTACAAAGAGATTGAGATTGGACAGTGCATATTTTCTGACCACAACACTATAAAACTTGAAGTCAACCACAAGAAAAGTATTTGGAAAGACCACAAATACATGGAGGTTAAAGAACATCCTACTAAAGAATGATTGGGTCTACCAGGAAGTTAAAGAAGAAATTTTTTTTAAGATTTTATTTATTTGACAGAGAGAGAGATCACAAGTAAGCAGAGCATCAGGCAGAGAGAGAGAGAGGGGGAAGCAGGCTCCCTGCTGAGCAGAGACCCCCCCCCATGTGGGGCTCGATCCCAGGACCCTGAGATCATGACCTGAGCAGAAGGTAGAAGCTTAACCCACTGAGCCACCCAGGCACCCCATAAAGAAGAAAATTTTTGAAAAACACATGCAGTCAAATGAAAATGAAAATACGATGGTCTAAAACCTTTGGGATGCAGCAAAAGTGGTTATAAGAGGGAAGTATATAGTAACACAGGCCTTCCTCAAGAAGCAAGAAAAATGTCAAATATACAACCTAACATTAAAACTAAAGGAGCTAGGAAAAAAATGGCAAATAAAGCCTACAGAAGAGTGAAATAATAAAGAAATGAGCAGAAATACATGATATAGAAACAAACAAATAAGCGAAAAGCACCCAGTAGAACAGATCAATGAAACTAGGGGCTGGTTCTTTGAAAGAATTTATAAAATTTAAAAAATCCCTAGTCAGACTTATCAATGTTATGCCCCCAAAATGGGTCCGTGATTAAAGGAGCGAGACTGATATAAAGCGAAGGTCAAGCAAAGCTTTATTTCACGCCAAGCATCAAGAATCTAACCGAACGTTCGGGGACCTCTCTTAAAAGAGAGGGCGACCCTTCTCTGTTTCACAGACTATCTTTTAAGGGCAAAGGCCATGCGGTCAGGCCTGGCCACACACAGGTGGCCAATGAGATTGTAACAGACACAGGAAACTCCACAGTGATGCTAGGTGACCAACTGAATTACAATTTACCCTAGTAGACATTTGAACCAGCCTATCACCTTGGTCAGAATTGGTGCCCAAAAGGTGCCCAAAGGGCGGGGTCCATACTCCTTGGTAACTGGGGAGACAGTATGCAACCCCCCACTGATCGGATGTCTCCACCTGGCCTGACCCACCCTTGTATTTGAGCTTTGTTACCTGAGGCTGGTTTCCGGGACTTGTTTTTAAGTAAATCCCCTGGGGGAAGGGGAGCAGGGACAGTTTAAGGGTTAAACAAGGTTATTGTTTAACCTCAATGGAAGCCTCTGGCTAAAATATAAAAATATGAAATAGGTCCTTACAATCAAAATGAAAATAAAAAGGACCCAAAGAAATAAAATCACAAATGAGAGAGGAGATCACAACCAATACCACAGAAATACAAACAAGTAAGAGAATATTATGAAAACTTTATGCCAACAAATTGGGCAATCTGGAAGAAATGGATAAATTCCTAGAAACATATAAACTACTAAAACTGAAAGAGGAAGAGATGGAAAATTCGAACCAACCCATAACCAGCAAAGAAATTGCATCAGTCATCAAAAATCTCCCAACAAACAAAAGTCCAGGGCCAGATGGCTTCCCAGGGGAACTCTACTAAACATTTAAGGAAGAGTTAATACATATTTTGAAACTGTTCCAAAAAATGGAAATGGAAGGAAAACTTCCACTTCTGAGAGGCTCTATCTTATCAAACTTGGGGCACCTGGGTGGCATAGTCAAGTGGGCATCCAGCTCTTGGCTTTGGCTTAGGTCGTGGTCTCAGGATTGTGAGATCAAGTCCTAAGTTGGGCTCTGCACTCAGCAGGGAGTCTGCTTGGGTTCTTCCTCCCTCTGCTACTCCCCCCATCCCTCTTGCACTCACTCTCTCTCTCTCTCTCTCTCAAATAAATGAATAAATCTTAAAAAAGAAGAACTTATCAAACTCAACACCCGAAAAACAAATAATCCAGTTAAGAAATGCCAGAAGGCATTATATATTAAAAAAATAAATAAAATAAAAAGAAATGCCAGAAGGAAGGGCTCCTGGGTGGTTCCATCAGTGAAGCATCTCCTTCAGTTCAGGTCATGATCCTAGGGTCCTGGGATCAAACCCCACATGGGGCTCCCTGCTCAGCGGGGAGCCAGCTTCCCCCTCTGTCCGTCTCCCCTGGTTGTGCTCTCCCTCTCTCTCTCTCTCTCCAATAAATAAATAAAATCTAAAAAAAGAGAGAGAGAGAGAGAAAGAAAGAAAAGAAATGCCAGAGGGCATGAACAGCCATTTTTCCAAAAAAGACATCCAGATCGCTAATAGATGCATGAAATGTACTTGGCATCACTCATCATCAGGGAAATACAAATCAAAGCTGCAATGAGATAACACTTTTTAGAATGGCTAAAATTAACAATTCAGGAAACAACAGATATTGGCGAGGATGTGGAGAAAGGGGAAACTTTTTACACTGTTGGTGGGAATGCAAGTTGGCGCAGCCCCTCTGGAAAACAGTACGGAGTTTCCTCCAGAAGTTAAAAATAGAGCTACCCTACAAGTCACCAAGTGTACTACTAGGTATTTGCCCAAAGGGTACAAAAATACTGACTTGAAGGGACACATTCATGTCAATGTTTATAGCAGCACTGTCCACAATAGCCAAACTACGGAAAAAGCCCAGATGATAAATAAAGAAGGTGTGGCATATATATATACACACACACACACACACACACACATACATATACATACAGTGGAATATTATGCAGCCATAAGCAAAATGGAATCTTACCATTTGCAGTGATGTGGATGGAGCTAGAGTGTATTATGCTAAATGAAATAAGTCAGAGAAAGATAAATACCATTTGATTTCACTCTTATGTGGAACTTAAGAAACAAAACAGATGAATATGGGGGAAAGAGAAAAAAAGGAAGGAGGCAAACCATAAAGGAGACTCTGAACTATAGAGAACGAACATGGTTGATGGAGGGTAGTGGGCAGAACCTGGGCTAAATAGGTAGTGGGCATGAAGGAGGGCACTTGTGATAAGTACTGGGTGTTGTATGTAAGTGCTGAATCACTAAATTCTACTCCTGAAACTAAAAAAAAAAAAAAAAAGAAATAGAAAAAAGCAATTTTTGTGTCACAAGAATAATGTGTATCACCATGAGAAATAGGTTAGTAGATCACATATCAGATTTAATGACAATAAACTTATGTGGAAATGAGTAATGAGATTGGGATGCAACTGAAACAGATAGGTAGGTAACAGATACAAGAATTTGGCAAAAGACAATGGAAGAATTCTGTGGTAATGAATTGGCTATACAATATTTACAATACAGTATTGTATATTGGGGCACCTGGGTGGCTCAGTGGGTTAAGTGTCCATCTCTTGATTTTGGCTCAGTTTGCGTTCTCAGGGTCATGAGATAGAGCCCCACGTTGGGCTCTGCACTCAGAAGGGAGTCTGCTTCTCTCTCTGTGCCCCCAACCCTCCAACTCACACCTGTGCTCCCTCTAAAAATAAGTAAATAAATCTTTTTTTAAAAAACTATTCTGGGATGCCTGGGTGGCTCACTGGGCTAAGTGTCTGCCTTAAGCTCAGGTCATGATCTCAGGGACCTAGGATTGAGCCCCGCATCGGGCTCCTTGCTCGGCAGGGAGCCTGCTTTTCCCTTTGCCTGCTGCCCCCTCTGCTGTGCTCTCTAATAAATAAATCTTTAAAAAGAGAGTGTTGTATATTTAATTCCCCACTATAAAATGAGTGCTACACATCATTCATATGGGTAAATCTTATAATAAACTCCAATATATAATACATTTTCCCTGGAGAGGTGATTGTTAAATATTTTCCAACACACACACACACACACACACACACACACACACAATCTCTTCTCTTCATTATCCCCACAGAGATATCTGCAGCCCCGGAGCCCACTGAGCCTTTCTGTGCCCCAGGACCCGGCTTCTCCCTTTGTGAACACCATCCCTGTCGTGTCCTATGACCACCTATTGTGCCCCTCTTAGCCTGGCCCATACCTCTCCCATGTACTCTACTTGATTTTCCTTTCCTTTCTTTTTTTTTTAAGATTTCTTTTTATTTATTTGACAGAGAGAGCAATCACAAGTAGAGAGGCAGGCAGAGAGAGAGGGGGAAGCAGGCTCCCCGCTGAGCAGAGAGCCTGATGCGGGGCTTGATCCCAGGACCCTGGGATCATGACCTGAGCCACCCAGGCGCCCCTGATTTTCCTTTTCTTAAAAAAAATCTTTTATTTATTTGAGAGAGAGAGTGAGTGAGAGAGAGCATGAGCGGGGAGAAGGTCAGAGGGAGAAGCAGACTCCCCAAGGAGCTGGGAGCCCAATAAGGGTCTTGATCCCGGGATTCTGGGATCATGACCTGAGCAGAAGGCAGTCACCCAACCAGCTGAGCCACACCCAGCGCTCTCTACTTGATTTTCCTAAGCAGGAGTATTGTCTTCCTCTCACACACTCTGCCATTCAATCCCTGGGCTAATTCTTCTTCTTCTTTTTTTTAGATTTTATATTTTTATTTGAGAAAGAGAGAGAGAGCACAAGGAGGGGGCAGAGACAGAGAGAGAGAGGAAGAATCAGACTCCCTGCTGGGCAGGGAGCCCGATGCAGGACTCAATCCCAGGACCTTGGGATCATGACCAGAGCCGAAGTCAGATGCTTAACCGACTGAGCCACCCAGGTACCCCTCCCCCCGGCTAATTCTTAATTGAGAGGCCTATTTCTCTATGTCCCCAAACTACCCAGGACAAGAGATTTCTCTTATTACTCCCCCCAACCATCAGCTTGCTCTGATCACATGGGGTGGGGGCTCTAAAAGAGGTCCCCCCAGGTTTCATTTTTTTTAAGGGATGAAGAAAGATGTGGCAGGACATATTTAAGTGACATTTTCAAAGTAAACTTTATATTAAGAAAACATACAGTGAAGGGCACAAATCCTAATCCCTGTGAGATTTAACAAACGTATTCACCTAGGTGACCAGCAGCAACAAGATCTAGGACACTTTTAGCCACCCCAGGAAGCTCCTTTATCCTTCTCTGAAAGCAAGAAAGCCTTCAGCAGGAAATCTGATCTCACCCTTCATCATAGATTCATACTTCTGAGAAGCTTTATGAATGTAATGAATGCAAGGAAGCCTTCTCCTATAACACATCCTTTACTGACCATAAGAAAATTCATGCTGGGGGCGCCTGCGTGGCTCAGAGGGTTAAGTCTCTGCCTTCGGCTCAGGTCATGATCCCAGGGTCCTGGGATGGAGCTCCACATCGGGCTTCCTGCTCAGCAGGGAGTCTGCTTTCCCCTCCCTGCCTACCTCTCTGCCTGCTTGTGATCTCTCTCTGCGTGTTAAATAAATAAAAATCTTAAAAGAAGAAAAAGACGACGAAGAAGAAGAAGCAGTCATGCTGGGCAGCAATGCTATGAATGTACCGAATGTGGGGAAGCCTTCTTCTGGAAGTCAGAATTAATTGTACACTCCTGAACTCACACAGGGAAGAAACCTTACAAATGTACTGAATGTGAAGAAGTTTTTAGCACAAAGTCATATCTCATCATACATCACAGATCTCATACTGGGGAGAAGCCCTCTATATGTTCCAGCTGTGGGAATAACTTCAGTCCTGGCTCCAGACTTATTAAGCATCAGAGAATTCCCTCTCGAGAGAAATCATCAGTTTAAGGAATTTAGGGAAACATTTGTATTTTTAAGATCTAATCATATAAGGGGACACCAGGCTGGCTCACTCAGTGACTCCGTGTGAGTAAGTGTGATTCTGGATCTGGGAGTTGTGAGTTTGAGCCCCACGTTGGGTGTAGAGATTACTTAATAAAATCATTTAAAAACTTATATAAGGAAAGTTATGTTTCAGATGTGATCTCCAAATTTTCAAATGTTTAAAAAAAAAAGAAATTAAGGGACGTCCACGTGGCTTAGTCAGTTAAGCATCTGACTTCGACTCAGACCATGATCTCTGGGTCCTGGGATCGAGTCCCACATGGGGCTCCTTGCTCAGTGGGGAGCCTGCTTCTCTCTCTGCCTGCTTCTCCCTTTGCCTGTCGCTCCCCTGTGTGTGTGCTATCTCTCTGACAAATAAATAAATTTTTAACATAAAATTAAAAAAATAAGGACTTAAACAAAAACAAAAGAGCATCGCACACTTGAAAAATTAGCAATAATTACTTAATATCATCAAATAGCTGCTCAGTGTTCAGGTTTCCTCCAAGTCTCATAGTTTTATTTTTATATTTGAGTTTACAAATTGAGTTCCAAACAAGATCCACAGATTGTATTTGCTCAATTATGTCTCTTTGGACTCTTAATCCCTACCTTCTTTTGCCTCTTTCCTCCTGCCCCCTTGAAATTTATTCACTGAAGAATCCAGACCATTCACCCTAGAATTTCTCAGGTTCGCCTGGGCACCTCCATCCTGAAGCGTCAATATTCATCCCCTCAGTCATAACCACTGTTCGGACCTCTATTATCACAGATTAGTTTTGCCTGTCTTAGCACCTCATATATATTGAATCATACAGTGTGTAGTCTTTGGTGTCTGGCTCACCAAAATATTTGTGAGATTCACCCATGAGGGAGGGTTTGGAGGTTCTGGTGATATTTTCTGTCTTGATCTTGGTGGTAGTGACACAGGTGTAAATGTACAAAATATGACTGAGCTGTATACTTAAGATTTGTGAACTTTACTGTATGTTATACTTCCATTGAAAAGTAAAAGGAGGGGGCACCTGGCTGGCTCCATCGGTAGAGTGTGCGACTCATGATATATTTTTTTAAGATTTTATTTATTTATTTGGGAGACAGAGATCACAAGTAGACAAAGAGGCAGGCAGAGAGAGAAAGGGGGAAGCAGGCTCCCTGCTGAGCAGAGAGCCCAATGCGGGGCTCGATCCCAGGACTCTGGAACCACAACCTGAGCCAAAGGCAGAGGCTTTAACCCACTGAATCACCCAGGCTCCCCATGGACTCTTGTCTTGAGATTGTGAGTTTGAGCCCCATGCTGGGTGTGGAGATGACTTAAAAACAAAATTTCTTTGTAAAAGAGAAAATTAAATTAAAGAAAAGTAAAAGAAGAATTAAGGAGAAATAGCCATGTAAACATTGACCAGTAATATAGAGGAGTTACCAATAGAGTTCATTCTAAAAGTGAGCCACATTTAATTTTTAACCTTGTTCGTATTTTAAACACTAAAATAAGTATCACATCATTTTTCTCTTTTGGGGGGGAAAGATTTTATTTATTTATTTGAGAAAAAGAGCACGCAAGAGAGCCTAAGTGGTGGAGAGGGAGAAGCAAGCTGTCCATTGAGCAAGGAGCCCAATGCAGGGCTCGATCCTAGGACTCTGGGATCATGACCTGAGTTGAAGGCAGATGCTTAACAGATTGAACCACCCAGGCGTCCCACATCGTCTTTATCTTAACCTGCATGGGCTGACATATGTGAATTGGTGGGGAAACTGATCCTGAGGCCCTGGTTCAATAATAGAGTCAACACCCTTAAGGTCTCCTGCTACCTGAGCCCCACCTTGAGCTCCATGCCAGTGTGGAGCCTAGTTAAAAAATTTTTTTTAAATTTTTTTAAAAAGTTGAAAAAATTTTTAAAAGATTTTATTTATTTGAGACAGAGAGGCAGAGAGAGAGAACATGAGCAGCGGAAGGGGGACAGAAGGAGAGGAAGAGCAAGAAGCAGACTTCCCACTGACAAGGGAGCCCGATCCCCCTGGGATCATAACCTGAGCCGAAGGCAGACGCTTAACTGACTGAGCCACCCAGGAGTCCCCAAAAGACACTATTTTCAATATAAGTTTTCCTTAATTACTTCATTTATTATATCTTTTTGCTTTACCGATATTGACATTATTATGTAGTAAAACATGCACATTCTAAATTTATAGCTTCTTGGTTTCCCTTATTGGCATAAAAGTTCTTCCCTCTAAAAGTCTGGTCTCGGGAAGCCTAGTGGGTTCAGTCTGCAGAGGGTTGGACTCTTGATCGTGGAGTCGTGAGTTTGAGTCCCACACTGGGGGTAGAGTTGACAAAAAAATAAATAAGTGGGGACACCTGGGTGGTTCAGTGGGTTAAGCCTCTGCCTTCAGCTCAGGTCATGAGCCCAGGGTCCTGGGATCGAGCCCCACATCGGGCTCTCTGCTCAGCAGGAAGCCTGCTTCCTCCTCTCTGTCTGCCTGCCTCTCTGCCTACTTGTGATCTCTGTCAAATAGATAAATAAAATCTTTAAAATAAATAAATAAATAAATAAGTGTACAGCTTTAAAAAAATCTTAAACAAATAGAAGTATGGTCTGACGTTAACATTTTGTCAAGTTTACCACGTTTTTAAACCTAACACAAAAATCTTATTCCCTTTAGGCTCCATCTGGGAAGCTGACAGTTTTCTAGAGAGCCCTCTGAGGATTTAAGGTTGTAGATGAGTTCTTTGAACCAAGGTAGCAGTCCCCATAGCTCTGCCGTGCACCCTTGAGCATCCTTCATCCCTAAACTTCAAGCAAGCAGGCAGCACCCACACAGCAGCCTCTCCTTAGGTGCAGCCATCTTGGATCATGTGTCAGCTACATCCACCTCAACTTGAACTAACTCCTTCTCCCCCTCTGTGTCTAAATCCGGTCATCTTCACCCCACCCTTGGTGCCAGCCCTAGTCTCCATGACACCCATTCTCTGCCAAACACTCCAGTCTCTGAGCATGATGCCCAGGCTTCAATGTGACTCGCCAAACATTCCAAGGGGAGGTCCCAGGCCCGCAGTGCTGGTGCCCTCCTTGTAGCTAAGGAGGCTGGCTTGTTGCTAGGAGTTTCACTACAGCTAAATTCCAGCCTGGGGACTTTATGCCAAACAAGACTTTAAATACCAGACCTAGGTGCAATGTCAGTCCCCAAACGGATCACCATGCCCAAATTTGTGCACCTCAACCAACTAGGAGTCCACACACCAATTGGAATCTCCACCTGACCACTCTCAGACCCTCCCTTGCCTTGAATGGTAAAAGTTAGTCTCAGCATGGTACTCTGGGCCAGGTCTGACTCTCTGTTGGCCATCTGACCCCATTCTGAAGTGAATAGCAGGGCGACGTGACACAGAAGAGTTTGTTCTGGTCCCTTGCCCACTGCTCAGTAGCTTTGTCTTGAGGCTTCCCAGGACCCCAAGCTATGTCCCCTGTCTGCATTTCTGCATGTCAGGTTCAGGAAGACCCCGTGGTAGGCAGTGTTGGCGTAGGACAGGTAGGTAGTGGTCTCCTTCTCCAGTCTGTCTAGATAGTACACACTGAGGAAAGAGGGATGGTATCCTGGGGACAGAGAGCTGGCTGTGGGGAAGGTAGCTGGGGGCCAGCTGAGGGGAAGGAGAAAAACAATATGAAAGACATGGGGGTCAGGACGCAGATATCATTAGGCCCTTTCCCTCAGGCTGTCCTCTTCATCTTTAGACGTAATCCTTCCCTTCTCTTCCCTCCTCCACAGCCCCCCAGGCATCCCTCCTTGCTCCTACAGGACCAGCACGCCATGACCTAACCAACCTTTCCTGGCTGTGGTTCACATGCTGGGCCCTGGTGCTTGTGAGTTCTAGCTCTTAGACAGGAGCACACACTTCTCATGGCTGGTCCAGGAAAGAGTGAGTGGGCCTCTGCCTGAATGGCCAACATTCACCACCATCACGCAGGACCTTCACAAACACCTTGAGGCAGGAACCAGAGTCTCAGAAGGTGAGGGTCATGACTTTGGAGTCCTCGACACCTGCCCATTGATATTTGTCTTCCGTGAGACTGTGGACACCCACTGTGGTCACAGTGAGAGGACTTGAGACTGTCTTCAGCAGCAAGAAGTTAATTCTGGACTAGTGACCCATCTTGAATCCCAGAAATTCTACTAATGCCCAAAGAAGACACACTCCATGCCTTTATCAAATACTTATAGTATTTGTAATATTTGTTTTCATTTGCTAGATAAGTAAGTGAATATAATATTTTGGTGTCAGTTGTATACTAGGCATTGCTGATATAATAGTGAAAAAGAACACACAAAAATCCTTGCCCTGGGACGCCTGGGTGGCTCAGTTGGTTAAGCGGCTGCCTTCGGCTCAGGTCATGATCCCAGCGTCCTGGGATCGAGTCCCACATCGGGCTCCTTGCTCAGCAGGGAGCCTGCTTCTCCCTCTGCCTCTGCCTGCCACTCTGTCTGCCTGTGCTCACGCTCTCTCTCTCTCTCTCCCTCTCTCTCTGACAAATAAATAAATTTTAAAAAATTTAAAAAAAAACAAAGAAATGGGCAGAGGACATGAACAGACATTTCTGTAAAGAAGACATCCAGATGGCCAACAGACACATGAAAAAGTGCTCCACATCACTCGGCATCAGGGAAATACAAATTAAAACCACAATGAGATACCACCTCACTCTAGTCAGAATGGCTAAAATTAACCTGTCAGGAAACGACAGGTGATGGAGAGGATGTGGAGAAGGGAAACCCTCCTACACTGTTGGTGGGAATGCAAGCTGGTGCAGCCACTCTGGAAAACAGCATGGAGTTTTCTCAAAAAGTTGAAAATAGAGCTACCCTACGACCCAGCAATCGCACTACTGGGTATTTACCCTAAAGATACAAATGTAGTGATCTGAAGGGGCACGTGCACCCGAATGTTTATAGCAGCAATGTCCACAATAGCCAAACTATGGAAAGAACCTAGATGTCCATCAACAGATGAATGGATAAAGAAGATGTGGTATATATACACGATGGAATACTATGCAGCCATCGAAAGAAATGAAATCTTGCCATTTGCGACGACGTGGATGGAACTAGAGGGTATTATGCTTAGCGAAATAAGTCAGTCGGAGAAAGACAATTATCATATGATCTCCCTGATATGAGGAAGCAGAGATGTTACGTGGGGGGCTTGGGGGGTTGGAAAAGAATAAATGAAACAAGATGGGATTGGGAGGGAGACCAACCATAAGAGACTCTTAATCTCACAAAACAAATGGAGGGTTGCTGGAGGGAGGGGGTTAGGGAGAGGGTGGTGGGGTTATGGGCATTGGGGAGGGTATGTGCCATGGTGAGTGCTGTGAAGTGTGTAAACCTGGCGATTCACAGACCTGTACCCCTGGGGATAAAAATACATTATATGTTTATAAAAAATTTTTTTAAAAATTTAAAAAAAAATTCAGGATGGTGGTTTTCTGACTTGGGGAAAGAAGGTCAAGGAAGCCCTCTCTGCAAAAGTGACCTTTGAGCAGAGCAGGGAGAAGCAGCAAGCCACACGGGCCCCTGGAGGAAGAGTGTACCAAGCAGAAGGATTCTAACTAATACTATGTCGTGTACCGGAAGGTTGCAAAGAGAGTAGATCTTAAAGGTTCTCACCACAAAAAAGAAAAGGTAGGTATGTGACAAGATGGAGGCGTTAGCTAATGCTTTGGTGGTAATCGTAACGCAGTAAATAAAAGTATCAAATCAGCACATTGTACTCCTTAAACTCACACCGGTTAGATGGCAATTATATCTCAGGAAACCTGGCAGGGGAGGGGGGAGCAGCTAGGAAAGGTAATATGAAATTATAACGGTTTCCTACGTGAACCATAGGAAGAGAGAGATTCTTCAAAATTACTACTAAAAATTGGGTCTTAAAATATAAAGTTGTCGAAAAATGTGTGACACATAGATTTTTTTTCCTCCTAATCCCTGAGATTATGAGGACCCCCCAATTTACAAATGAGGAAAATCAAGCCCGTAGTGCTAAACTACCTTGTGTGACATAGCTAGTCAGGAGGAAAGCTGGAATTTGAACCTAGTTCTGAATCAGCCAGCATGAGAAAGAAATTCTAGGGCACCTGGGTAGCTCAGGTAGTTAAGCCACTGCCTTCAGCTCAGGTCATGACTCTCAAGTCTCAGGATCGAGTCCCGAATCTGGCTCCCTGCTCAGTAGGGAGTCTGCTTCTCCCTCTGACCCTCCCGCCTCTCGTGATTTCTCTCACTCTCTTTCTCTCACCTAAATAAATAAAATCTTCAACAAAAAAGAGAGAGAAAGAGAAAGAAAATCTAGGCAGAAGGAGTGGAGGGTAGGAAGTGGTTTGCTGTCTTCTGCGATTTGTGTGTGGTGCAGCCGAAGAGAAGGTAGGTACGAGAGTCTTACAGCTGGGCAAGAACTGGTCACCGGACACCCTGTAGACCCTACGAAGGAATTCAGGCTTTTTGTTGAAGCATATGGAGAAGTAATCCTTAGTTTTAAGTGGAGGCAATAGCAATCACTCTATACTTTTAGGCAATCCATCTGGCAGCAGTGTGGGGTGTGGCTTTAAGGAAAAGAGGGAAGAATGGGATACAAGAGATATTTAGGACAGGGCTGCAATAGTCCAGCAATAATAGGGAGGATTGGGACGCCTGGGTGGCTCCGCAGTAGGTTAAGCCTCAGTGGGTTAAGCCTCTGCCTTTGGCTCAGGTCATGATCTTAGGGTCCTGGGATCGAACCCCGTGTGGGGCTCTCTGCTCAATGGGGAGCCTGCTTCCCCCTCTCTCTCTCTGCCTGCCTCTCTGCCTACTTGTGATCTCTCTCTCTCTCTCTGTCAAATAAATAAATAAAAATCCGTTAAAAATCAGAAAAAATAGTGAGGATTGTGAGTTGAGAGAGATTTGAAGAATCTGCCTTGGTATTTGATGACTGATTACACATAGGAACTGAAGGGTATAGTGATAGTATGGGATCTGTTTCAAGCAAAATGTATTTGATGTATCTGCATGACATCCAGGTAGAGACATCCATCAGATAGTTGGATAAAGGGTTAAGGGCAGGCAGCATTATCCCAAAACAGTTGCCAAAAAATGACTGTTCTCTAGGGCATTAGCAAATGTAAAAGGATAAATGAAGGAGTAAAGCTCCATGCAAAAGAAGTCAGGGGAAAAGTATGGTCACATGAAGTTAAACAGGTGTGGAGACTTCAATATGTCAATGTACATTGTGAATTTCCAAGAGTAAAGGCATTTCCCCAGATTATTTGACCATAGACCTGTTTTTCTTCCCACGGAGTATGTTGGGGGACTTGTTCCAGAGAACGCTTCCAAAAAGGCTTGTTTTGAGCTCGAGGGAGAAAAGTATGGAATAGCAACGCGAGAGCTTTCTGTTAACATGGTGACAGAGGGCATGGGAACAATAAGATCACTACAGAGCATATGACTGAGGACAAAGCTTGAAGGCAAAAGAAGAGCTTTCGAAAGGACACCTCGAACTAGTCATAGCTTGTATCAGGTTAGGTTTATCTATAATAAAGCGTAGTTTTCCATGACATTTTCCTCTTGATATTCTATTCTTTCAGTTGATTTTTTAAACCTTTCATTGATGCTTTTATTAGAAAATGCACAAATCCTGGGGCGCCTGGGTGGCTCAGTGGGTTAAGCCTCTGCCTTTGGCTCAGGTCACGATCTCAGGGTCCTGGGATCAAGCCCCACATAGGGCTCTCTGCTCAGCAGGGAGCCTGCTTCCCTTCCTCTCTCTCTGCCTGCCTCTCTGGCTACCTGTGATCTCTCTTTGTCAAATAAATAAATAAAATCTTTAAAAAAAAAAGAAAATGCACAAATCCTAAGTATACAGCTGACTAGATATTCCAAAGTGAACACAGACACCCAGATAATGATGCCCAGGTCAAGGACCCCAGAGACTCCCTTTGGACCCCTCCCAAGTATCTCTTCCCACCTCCTCAAAGTAAGAAACCATTATCATGACTTGTTACACCATACATTGGTTTTTGTCTGGGTTTGAACTTTCTTCAAAAGTGGAATCACACTGGGATGCCTGGGTGGCTCAGTCGGTTAAGCTGCTGCCTTTAGCTCAGGTCATGATGCCAGGGTCCTGGGATCGAGTCCCACGTCGGGCTCCTTGCTCAGCAGGGAGTCTGCTTCTTCCTTTTCCTGCTGCTCCCCCTGCTTGTGCTTGCACTCTGCCTCTCTCTGACAAATCAATAAATAATCTTTAAAAAAAATGGAATCACACTGGTGTCTGGTTTCTTTCACGCAACATCTTGTTATGGGATTCATCTATGTTGTTGCATGTACTTGCAATTTGTTCTTCTATTTTTTTTAAGATTTTTATGTATTTATTTGACAGACAGAGATCACAAGTAGGCGGAGAGGCAGGCAGAGAGAGAGGAGGAAGCAGGTGCCCTGCGGAGCAGAGACCCCAATGCGGGGCTCGATCCCAGGACCCTGGGATCATGACCCGAGCCGAAGGCAGAGGTTTTAACCACTGAGCCACCCAGGTGCCCCATTGTTCCTCTGTTTTTATTTTTTTTTAAGTAATCTCTATCCCTGACATGGGGCTCGAACTCATGACCCCCAGATCAAGAGTCACATGCTCTAGGGGGCGTCTGGCTGGCTCCGTCAATAAAGCATGTGACTCTTGATCTTGGAGTCATGAGTTTGAGCCCCACATTGGGTGTGGAGCCTACTTAAAAATAAAATAAGATAAAAATACTTCAGAGTCACATGCTTTACCAACTTAGTCTGCCAGGCATCCTGGAGTTTGTTCTTTTAGTTGTGGCATAATATTTCTGTAGCATAGTGTGGAATATACCATAATCTCTACATTCTATTATTATTTTTAAAGGATTTTATTTATGTGAGAGGGTGAATGAGAGAGAGAATGTGAAAAGGGGGACCGTCAAAGGGAGAAGCAGACACCCCCTGCTGAGCAGGGAGCCCAATATGGGGCTGGATCCCTGGACTCCAAAAGCAGACGCTTAACTGACGGAGCCACCCAGGCGCCCCTATCCATTTTATTACTGATAAACACGTGTGTTGTTTCCAAGTTCTTACTTTAATAAGGAACAGTGACATAAACATTCATCTACATGACTTTTGGTATGTGTACGGATGTGTTTGTGCTGGGTTCTGGGCACTAGCTGGATCGTAGTGCATGTGTATGTTAAAATTTAGTAGTTCGTTAGTGCCAAACAATTTTCTAGAGTCCCTGTACCAGTTCATAATGTCACCAGCAGTGTACGAGAGTTCCCATTGTTCCATAGTCTCATCAACATTTGGCATTGTTAAATATTTTTGTAAATTTATTTGGAAAGGCATTTTTTTTTTTTTACATTTCTCTAAGTATTTACAATAAGCAACCCTTTCCGAAACATCAGGGGAGGTCACGGCTAGAGATGGCATTGGAATGATGCTGTGTTGCTGGTTTATATGGGCTGAGCTTTTCATCACCAGACTTCCTTAGTACTAGTCTTCATTATCCTTGTCACTGTCATAAAATCCTGTGACTAACGCAGGTCTCGGGAATCAGGATGCTGGGCTTCTATTTTGGGCCACATTATGGGAAATCCACATGCATTAACCTGGATACAAAGGGTGTGATCCCCATCTACCCACCTACCCCCATTAATTGAAACTTTTCTATACATGGTCTTCCAAAACACTGTGTGGCTGAAATCATATCTTACTCATAAATATTTGACAACTGTTATAAAAGAGACAACAGGCCCAAATTGGAGTCACTTATGCTAAGCCCATGTCATCAAACCAAGACTTAAGATGCAACCTAATTGCAGTTTCAACCTTCCCCAGGAGTGTAATCTTAAACCAATAAATCGGGATTTCCTGGTCAGCATTAATGAGGTAATCGGCCTGATCAACTCCCCTTGTCCCCCAAAGAAAGATGAGGTTAATGGACTTTTTCCTTGTCCCTGCCTCCTTCTGCCTAGTAAAGTCTCCAATTTTGTTCAGCTCTTCAGATCTCCTGTCTCCTAGGTGGGATGTTGCCTGATTCACGAATTGCCAAATAAAGCCAATAAGATCTTCCAAGGTTTTTTTACTCACTTGAATTTTGTTTTTTAACAGATTTCCACTTTGATCCCAAACATCAGAGTTAGTCTATCTCATGATCTTTCGAACACAGTGTCCAGGCTGACACTGATAGGCAGAGCTTTAAACAACCATCTTCCTGGGGCACCTGGGTGGCTCAATGGGTTAAGCCTCTGCCTTCGGCTCAGGTCATGATCTCAGGGTCCTGGGATCGAGCCCCGTATCGGGCTCTCTGCTCGGTGGGGAGCCTGCTTCCCCCTCTCTCTTTGCCTGCCTTTCTGCCTGCTTGTGACCTTTCTCTCTCTGTCAAATAAATAAATAAAATCTTAAAAAACAAAAACAAACAGCCATCTTCCTGGAGCACCAGGAAGAAGAGTTCCAGGGCTCAGTGCTAAGAGGATTACAGTTTCTCCAGGAGCCTCAGTGAGAGCCAGGGCTGGTGAAGTCCAGTTAATCTCCTGTTGTTTCCAAGTTGGACCAGACCCCAAACGAATGCCGACTCCCAACCTCTCACTATTCCCTGGATAGAAGGGAAATTTTAAAAAATTTTTCAATTTTTAAGTAGAAATATATTTGACATATAACATTTTATGTCCCTTATAGTTTTATATGTCAGGTTTAAACCTAAGTTGAATAAAGTATTTTTACTGCTTCTTTATGTAATTCTCATGACTGCATTGCCAGTACAAGGTGTTCTTTTAAAAAGAGGTTTAGAAGGATTAATAGCCTCTCAAAGCCACAAGAAAAATGTTTATAATGGATGCACACCAAGCATGATATTATCTCGAGAAAGGTCTCCAGCATTTGACAAGAATTTTTACAGGAAACTCTATTAGCTAGGAATAAAAATTTCAAATTAAAGTATGATTTTTTTCCTTCCTGAATCTTGTAATTTTTCAGTGGTGATTTTCATTATTGGAAATTACAATGTTTACGATTCTTAGAGATTAACTGTCCTAACATTTTTCAGAAATCGAAAAGTCTAGGGGCACCTGGCTGGCTCTGTCAACAGAGCATGAAACTCTTTTTTTTTTTCAAGATTTTTATTCATTTATTTGGCAGGAAGAAAGGGAGTGAGAGAAGGAGAGAGCACAAGCAGGGGGAGCAACAGGCAGAGGGAAAAGCAGGCTCCGAGCTGAGCAGGGAGACCAACATGGGACTCAATCCCAGGACCCCAAGATCATAACCCAAGCAAAAAGCAGACGCTTAACCGACTGAGCCATCCAGGCTTTCCCAGAGCCTGCAAGTCTTGATCTTGGGGTTGTAAGTTTGAGCCCCATGTTGAGTGTAGAGATTACTTAAAAAATAAAATCTTGGGGCTCCTGGGTAGCTCAGTGGGTTAAGCCTCTGCCTTCGGCTCAGGTCATGGTCTCAGGATCCTGGGATTGAGCCCCACATCAGGCTCCTTGCTCAGCAGGGGAGCCTGCTTCCCCTTCTCTCTCTGCCTGCTTCTCTGCCTACTTGTGATCTCTGTCAAATAAATAAATAAAATCTTAAAAAAAAAAGAAAAGAAAAACAGCCACCCAGGTGCCCCAAAATAAGATCTTTAAAAAAAGAAAAAGCCTAAAAAATTGGCACATTCCTCCCCAAAATATAAAGAAATGAAACACCTTTCTTGTTCCTTTTTCTCCATTTTACCTTCATTTTCTTCTCTCTTCTTCCCATTTACTCCCATAACTTTATCTTTCCTCTGCTTTCTGATTGTAGCCTTACAAGAAATTTCACTTGATGAAACTATTTTCAGTAATACAAAGTATTTTTTAAATCTAGTTTAATTTAAAACCTGAGACGAGTCTCAATTTACTCTGCCTGGAAGAATATAAAAGAAATAAAAAGGTAACCATGTGTTAAAAGAAATCCAAATGTTTGGTCAGTAATGTTGACTTCAATATAAGCCTGTAGCAACAGAAAGCTGGTTTACTTACACCATTTGAGGGTTTACAAAAAGTAACTGTGAATACAAGGCAATTGTACAAGAACAAAGGTCAGAAGGCAAAGGGCCTTTAAATTTTTTTTTTTAGATTTTATTTCTTTATTTGTCAGAGAGGGAGAGAGAGAGCGCGAGCACAGGCACACAGAGTGGCAGGCAGAGGCAGAGGGAGAAGCAGGCTTCCTGCCGACCAAGGAGCCCGATGTGGGACTCAATCCCAGGACGCTGGGATCATGACCTGAGCCGAAGGCAGCTGCTTAACCAACTGAGCCACCCAGGTGTCCCAAGGGCCTTTAAATTTAAATGTGTAAGATACGGGCACCCGGGTGGCTCAGCTGTTAAGCGTTTGCCTTCAGTTCGGTCATGGTCCCAGGGTCCTGGGGTCGAGCCCCACATCGGGCTCCCTGCTTGGCAGGAATCCTGCTTCTCCCTCTCACACTCCCCTTGCTTGTGTTCCCTCTCTCATTGTATCTCTCTCGGTCTAATAAATAAATAAAATCTTTAAAAAAATAAAAATAAATGTGTAAGATTATTCTGCCCCAAAGCATAAAGATTTTGTCTTAGACTTACCTTCTTACAATAAAACTGGAGCTAATTGTGGAACCCTTATTTGGCTTCTAATTCTGATTTTATGTACTTGCTTCTACATTTTTATTAGGTGAATTACAAAGTTGTAAAAATAGCACATGAATAACAAGAAAACATTTATCTTTGTGTTCTAATATTTTTAACCAAGTATTTTCTACTTAAACTATAGTAACCAAAATTTAATAAGACAAACTTCTGGGGCACCTGGGTGGCTCAGTGGGTTAAAGCCTCTGCCTTCCGCTCAGGTCATGATTCCAGGGTCCTGGGATCGAGCCCCGCATCGGGCTCTCTGCTCAGCAGGGAACCTGCTTCCTTCCTCTCTCTCTGCCTCTCTGCCTACTTGTGATCTCTGTCTGTCAAATAAATAAATAAAATCTTTCAAAAAAAAAAAGACAAACTTCTGGCTAATGGTACTACTTAAAATTCTCTATTCACTAATTAGTCACAGCTAGACCATCATTTCCTATGAAATCCTAATAAGATTCCAAGCTACTAAGCCTGCATGTTCATTTATAAATTGTAGGTGAACAAATCCAAAATGGCACTACGGCCATCTTGCTTCTGTCCACATAGGTCACGTAGTCAAGTTTTAACTGTAGTCACCAGAGTCCTGGCAAGACGCCCTGTGATCCTCCCCTGGAACACCATGGTCTTGTGAAGAGCTGTCACACAGCCATTTCTCATCTGCCTCCCTATGTCCCAGAAACCTTGCTATCTTGCCAGAGGCTCCCACAAAGCATTTTCTCATCTGCCTCTCTGGTGCAGGTGAGGCATGGAACTTTCTGCTCCAATACCCCCCCTTAGGGTAAGCCACAAACCTCTGTGGAAATCTGTAAAACTGTCTGTTTGTAGTTTATAGGAGAGTTCTCAATGACAGAGTGACCCACCATGCATGCTTTCTGTCCTCCGGCACCTCTGGTTCAGTGTCATCTTGTGAGACTGGGCAAAGGGGCAGTGACACAATACTGACCATGCTTTGGGACACCTGGTGGCTCAGTCGGTTAAGCATCTGCAGTTGGCTTAGGTCATGATCCCAGGGGCCTGGGATCAAGTCCCACATCGTGCTCCCTGCTCAGCAGGGAGCCTGCTTCTCCCTCTGCCTGCCGCTCCCCCTGCTTGTGCACGCACTATCTCTGACAAATAAATTTAAAAATCTTAAAAAAAATACTGACCTTGCTTTTATTGTCTGTATAAATAATAAATCCTTATGGTTCCTTATCTCCTTACCGCTGAATCTGTGGGAATCAGACAAGCCAACTTAACTGTACTGTTGCTTAGGGGCTGCTTGACCACTTGACAAATTGGCCTCCAGCGTGGGGCCAGTAAAGTCACAACACCTTCTTGGAGAAAAGACATAAGAGCCGTGCAGGCCAAGTTAGGAGACCTCCCTGGGATCTGGTAGTGCATGCTTTCTCTTTTCAGGGCACTGCCACATTAGAAGGCACTCATGGGGGAACTTCCCTCCACAATTTGTCACCAGTGTGTGAGTCGGGATGTAGCACAAGTACCTCTACCTTCTGATGTCCAAAGCTTTCACCATCTAGATGATGTCCTGTTGCTTGACAAGTCAGAAGCCTTAATCTCAGCAACCTTGTCTATGGTGTCATCTCACCTTCACCAGCAGGGGTAGCTGATCAACCCCAACAAAATCCAAAGCTCTGCTTGCCAAGTAAAGTCTTTTGGATACACACGGGTGAATTTACAACACTCCGACCCTCTGGGAGCCAAAGAACACAACCTACTGTCTCTTACAAAGCAGAGGACTTTATGTTTCTGATAAGAAACCACTAGGGCATGTCAGACTTCTAACTTCTGGCAAAATCTTGTTACCAAAAAGTTCCCATTACACTGGGCATTAGCCCCACCCACTCCTAATAGATCAACATCAGCTCTGTGACGCCCTTTCAGGTTATCACCGGAACCTCATCACAGTTGATATTTGTTCAAACTGTGCCATGTTTTACTTGAGGAACACACATGCTCAGATGGTTGTAACCAATGCTGCTGAAAGTACTGGAGTAACAGACATTTTAAGTAGGGGTAATACTTCTTCTGATTGTGTAGCACATTTCCAGGGGAGAAACGCCACAGTTAAAGCAGTAGCGGTAGGATAAGATATAGTCAAGACTGCATTTGGCTACGCCAGCCCAGCCATATGGTGTCACTAAAATAACACAAAATGGGGGAGAGGGTGCTGATCATTGTATTAAACAAAAAACTAAATGAGATGGAAGTGCTTTAAAAAATATCCAGGATGTTGGGGCGCCTGGGTGGCTCAGTGGGTTAAAGCCGCTGTCTTCAGCTCAGGTCATGATCTCAGGGTCCTGGGATCGAGCCCCGCATCGGGATCTCTGCTCAATGGGGAGCTTGTTTCCCCCTCTCTCTCTGCCTGCCTCTCTGCCTACTTGTGATCTCTGTCTGTCAAATACATAAATAAAATCTTTAAAAAAAATATATCCAGGATGTGAGGGTGATCTGGCTGGGACATCTGTCACCCCGATGACTGCCAGGGTTGATTCGCCTGATCTGGCTGGCTAGGTGGTGTCCCCTTCCTCCCTCACTGCTCCATGTGCGTCCCTCCTGGAGCTGTGTGCTTGTTCAAAGAGGACGACCTTCCCCGGTTGAGGAGGACAGTTCTTCGGTCAAGGGTATACGAGTAGCTGCGCTCCCCTGCTAGAACCTCCAAACAAGCTCTTAAGGTCCATTTGTAGGAGAACGTAAGGTAGTCAAGCTTCCAAGACTCCAGACCCACCCAAATGAACTACTGCATGTGACAGTCTGCCTTTCTTTAAAAATAATAATAAAGTAAAATAAAATAATAAAAAATATCCAACAGATTGCTCTCCTGCTTAGGCCAGTCAGGCCTAATAAGCTTTTCGAACTACAAGGGTCAGTGACTGATAATTGGGCAGACTAGGCCCTGTAGCAAAAATAAATTACCACAAAGGCCATACTCTCTGCTGTGGTTTTGCACATGACATTTGCTGTGTATGTGTGTGTGTGTGTGTGTGTGTGTTTAAGATTTTATTTATTTGAAAAACAGAGAGAGTACGAGTGGGGAGGTGGGGCAGAGGGAAAGGGAGAAGAAGGCTCTCCCTGCTGAGCATGGAGCCGGTCATGGGGCTCAATCCCAGGACCCCAGGATCATGACCTGAGCCGAAGGCAGATGCTCAACGGACTTAGCCACCCAGGTGCCCCATGGCATTTGCTTTGGTAAGTCAAGATTTCTGAAGATAACTGGATCTGATGCACAGACAGATCAACTAAGTTAAAGTCTGATGGGGCACTCTGGGCCACTTATAGCAGTGCAACCACCAAAAATCAAAACAAAACTATTTAAAGCTTTGCATGGAACATGCAGACCCAGGAAGGGGTCGTACACCTGAGGCAACACCAGCACAGATGGAGCAGGGGGCACTGAGAAACCAAAAAAGAGTGGTCCTACCTTCCAATCCCACATCTTTCACCCCACACCCACGGACCAGGAAAACAACATCCACCCCTGACAGTAATAAAGACTGAGATGGTGCTCCGGGGGCACCAGGTAAATGAAGCAGACCATAATAACATTGCAAGGATTCTGAAAACCAAGCTGTCATTGGAACCATGGCCCCCAAACAGTCAAGACTTGTATGCTAAACTTAAACAGGATAATTGAATGCTAAAACAGAAGACTTAAATAGGATTCAAAGTATTGTAACATAATAGACAGAATATCTGGGATGCTATACATATCAGATCTTGCAAGAAAAAACAAAAAATTGGGGCACCTGGGTGGCTCAGTTGGTTAAGTGACTGCCTTCAGCTCAGGTCATGATCCTGGGGTCCTGGGATTGAGGCCCCTGCTCAGCAGGGAGTCTGCTTCTCCCTCTCCCTCTGCCTGCCATTCCCCCTGCTTGAGCTCTCTCTCTCTCTCTCCCTGTCGAATGAATGGATAAAATCTTTAAAAAAAAAAAGAATAAAATCACAATATGAGTGAAAAGATATCAGCAAAAACCAATAACAAGATTAGTTGGATGTTGGAGTTATCTGACAAGAGTTTTCAAGTAATTATAAAAATGATTCAACAAGGAATTACAAATAAAATTGAAACAAATGAAGAAGCAGAAATTCTCACCAAGTAAGATACTAAAAAGAACCAAATGGAGATGATAGAATTGAAAAATATAAGTGAAATCTAAAACTTATGCAAAAGGATCAGTGGTGGAATAAGTTTAACAGAGAAGAAGTGATCTTAGAGATAGGACAATAGAACTTGTCCAATCTGAATAACAGATAAATACACTAGGGAAAAAAAGATAAATAGTCTCAAGGACATATAGGACAATAACAAAGATCTAAGATTCATACCATTGGACTATCAGAAGTAGAGGAGAGAGTGGTGTTAAAGAAGTATTAAAAGAAAGAATTATTGAAACCTTCTCAAGTTTGGCAAAAGACATAAACCTATAGATTCAAGAAGCTGAGAAAACCCCAGTAGGATAAACCAAAAGAAATCCATGCCAATCTATAATAGTTACATTTCTGAAAACTAGGGACACCTGGCTGCCTTGGTCAGAAGGGCATGTGACTCTTGATCTTGAGCTTGTGAGTTCAAGCCCCAGGTTGGATGTAAAGATTACTAAAATAAACTAAAGTAGGGCACCTGGGTGGCTCAGTTGGTTAAGCATCTGCCTCAGGTCATGATCCTAGAGTCCTGGGATAGAGTCCCGTATTGGAGGGGGGGCAGTTATATTTAAAAGTCAGAAGGGTAAAGGGACCAAAAGGAAATTAAGTTTTCTACACTTCGATCAAAGTGGTAAAACACTGCTATCAGTAAACTGTGTTAAGTTACATCTGCACATTGTAACACTACAGCAACCACTAAGAAAATGACACAATGAGACGTAGTAAAAAATCACATAAATATGTAAAAATGGAATTCTAAGAAATGTTTGTGTAGCCAAAGGAAAGCAAAAGGAGAGGAGAAGCAGAAGAGTGAGAATCAAAGGGAACAAATAAAAAAACAAATAATAAAATGGCAGACAGAAGTCCAAACATATCTTACTAATTATTTAGTGTAAATGGTCCAAATATGACAGTCAAAAGACAGAGATTAGCAGAGTAGAGACAAAACACAACCCAACTATATGCCATCTACAAGAAATTCACTTCAAATATGATGACAAAGGTAGGTTGAAAGTAAAGAGAAGGAAAAAGATATGCAATGTTAACATAAATTTTTAAAAAGTAGATCTCAGAGCAAATAAACAATAGGGAACATTACATAATGGAGGAACATTACATAATGATAGAAGAATTGATCCACCAAGAAAATACAGCAATCCTAAATGGGTACGCACCAACAAAACAGCTTCAAAAAATGCAAAGCAACAGTGAGTGGGCTGAAAGGAGAAATAGACAAATCCACAATTATAATTAAGGACATCAACACCCCACATCAGCAATTAATAGAACTACTGGAGAGAATTTCAGCAATGATAAAGAAAAACTGAATACCATTGATTAACAGGATCTAATTGATATATTTTTTTAAAGATTGTATTTATTTATTTACAGACAGAGATCACAAGTAGGCAGAGAGGCAGGCAGAGAGAGAGAGGGGGAAGCAGGCTCCTCACTGAGGAGAGAGCCCGATATGGGGCTCAATCCCAGGACCCTGAGACCAGGACCCGAGCCGAAGGCAGAGGCCTAACCCACTGAGCCACCCAGGTGCCCCGGATCTAATTGATATTTATAGAACATTCAACCCAACAACACATTATTTTCAAGTGCATATGGAACATTCACCAAGATGGACAATTTCTGGGCCATAAAAAATACCTCCACAAAGTCAAAAAAATTGAAATCATACAGTGTATGTTCTCTGACCATATGGAATCAAACTAGAAACCAATAACAGAAAGACAACAGTAAGATCTCTAAGACACTTATTTAAAAACATGCTTCTTAGTAATCCTTGGGGGATGATGGAAAATGGAAACCAAAAGGAAATTTTACAAATATGTGGAACTGGGGGCACCTGGTTAGCTCAATTGGTGCAGCATATGACTCTTGGTCATGGGGTCATGAGTTCAAACCCCACATTGGGTGTAGAGATTACACACAAAAAATTTTTAAAAGGAAGAGGAGCTAAGATGACTGAGTAGTAGGAAGACCCTATACTTCCTTGATAACACAGCTAGATAAATGTCAAATCTTTCTGAATAGCCAAGAAATTGATCTGAGGGCTGACAGAACAAACTGCAGAAGAGGAAGAGAGGAGGTCACATCGTAGAAGGTAGGAGGTGTGGAGATGACATGTGCCGCAGAGAGGAGGGAGCTCTGGTCACCGAGAGAGGCAAAAAAGAGTAGTGCACAGGGGATCACACAAAGAGAAACACTTCCCCAAGACTATTGACTGGGAAAACCAATGGGGCTGATTTTTGTGAGGTTTTATAAGCAGTGGGGCTCAAAGACTGGAGTTTTAGAGGTCCACATTGTGGCTGGTACAGAGCCCCAAGGGCACTGTAGTGCTCCTGTGGAGAAGGAGGGCAGATAGACCAGGAGCATACAGCATAATCTGAGGCTCCCCCTGGGAGAGATGATTCCCCCTTCTTAGAGAACATCTGGGAGAGATAACATTGCCTCTTAGGAGACAAAAGAGGGGCGCCTGGGTGGCTCAGTGTGTTAAAGCCTCTGCCTTCAGCTCAGGTCATGATTCCAGGGCCCTGGGATCGAGCCCCGCATCGGGATCTCTGCTCAGCAGGGAGCCTGCTTCCCCCTTCTTTCTCTGCCTGCCTCTCTGCCTACTTGTGATCTCTCTCTGTCAAATAAATAAATAAAATCTTTTTTTAAAAAAAGGAGAAAAAAGAGATGGTGGGTGCCACTATCATAAACTGACTTAGTTAGTTAGTTTATGCCCCTCAGCATAAACTAACTTAAATAAGCGGCAGTGTTCTAAACTCCTTATACCAAGCCCCAGCCCCCTGCCCTCTGCAGGCGCTTCATTACTAGGGCAAGTGTGTCTGAGAATCACAGCAATGGCCCTTCCCCAGAAGACCAGTGCCACCCCACCCCCCAGCACACCATGTCTACTGACCATAGAGTTCTGCAAAGTTTCAGCTCTAGTGGAAATAGCATCAGGTCTCTTTTGGCAAGCAGACCGGAGCGCACCTAGTTAAAACTCGCCACACTCTGTCCAAGGTCCATATGCTTCCCACTCCAGGCAAGGAGAAACTCTGCAAGGGACTGACCGGATGGAAAGAGCAGCAAAAATACAGCAGCAGAAGACACACAGCATACACCAGAGATACTTCTTAAAGTACCAGGCCCCGGACAGTATATGACCCTTTATTCATAAAGGAATTGTACTCAGAAGCAGGAAACATAACAGATTATCCTTTTTTTTTTTTAAAGTAGGCTCAACACTGAATGCGGGGCCCAACCTAGGACTTGAACTCACAAGGCTGAGCAATCAAGACCTGAGCTCAGATCAAGAGTAGGATGCTTAACTGACTGAGCCATCCAGGTGCCCCCATAACAGGGTTCCCTAACACACAGAAGAAGAAGAGACCTAGACAAAATGCCAAGACAGTGGCATTCATCCCAAAAAGAAAGAGCAAGGAAAGGTCACAGCCAGGGATCTAATCAAAACAGGTTAAGTAATATGCCTGTTCCAGAATTTAAAGCAAGAATCATAAGGAGACTAGCTGGCCTTGAAAAGCATAGAAGATGCCAGGGGGTCTCTTACCACAGAGATAAAACATCTAAAAACTAGTCAGGCCAAAATGAAAAATCCTGTAACTGAGACTCAAAACCGACTGGATGTAATGACCAAAAGGATGGAAGAAGCAGAGGAACAAATGAGTGACAAAGATAAAATGATGGAAAATAATGAAGATGAAAAGAAGAGGGAAAAAAATACTGGATCACAAATAGAGACTCCATAAAGCATAATAACATTTGTTTCCCAGGAGTCCCAGAAGAAGAATGGGAAAAGGAGGCACAAAGTTGATTTTGAGGAAATTATAGCTGAAAAATTTCCTAATCTGGGGAAGGAAACAGACTTCCAAATCCAGAAGGCACAGAGAACTCCCACCAAAATCAATAAAAGCAGGCCAACACCATAATATATTAAAGTTAAATTTGTAAAATATAGAGCTAAAGAAAAATTCCTAAAAGCAGCAAGACAAAAGACGTCCCTAACCTCCATGGGAAGACAAATAAGGTCAGCAGCAGATCTATCCACAGAAACTTAGCAGGTCAGAAGAGAGTGCTATAGTATAGTCAACATGCTGAATGGGGAAAATATGCAGCCAAGAATACTTTGTCCAGCAAGGCTGTCATTCAGAACAGAAAGAGAGAAAAAGAGTTGCCCAGAAAAACAAAAACTAGAAGCGTTTGTGATCACTAAATCTGCCCTACAAGAAATATTAAAGGGGACTCCGTGAGTGGGAAAGAAAAACCAAGGCAAGAAAGACTAGAAAGGAAAGGAGAAAGTCTCCAGAAACAACAACAAAACAAGCAATAAAGTGACACTAAATTCATATCAATAATTACTCCAAAAATAATCACAATAATTACTTGGCTTGCTCAGTGAGTGAATCATGTGACTTTTAGTCTTGGGGTTGTAAACCTGAGCCCTATGTTGCATGTAGAGATTACTTAAAAATAAAATCTAAACATCCGCAAATCAATCAATGTGATACAACACATTAATAAAAGAAAGAACAAGAACCACATGATACTCTCAATAGATGCTGAAAAAGCATTTGACAAAGTACAGCATCCCTTCCTGATCAAAACTCTTCAAAGTGTTGGGATAGAGGGCACATACCTCAATATTATCAAAGCCATCTATGAAAAACCCACCGCAAA
>PISX010013544.1:15205-56288 GCA_004024625.1 Mellivora capensis | reverse complement strand
TAAAAAAGATTCAAAACAGTCTAAGTACTCATTTAGAGGATTTTGTTTAAATGAATATTGCACATTCATGCATTACTGGAACTTTTGATATGCAATCAGTGAAATTATGGGCAGTGACTACAGGTATTGACATGGAGATATACCATTGTCCCTGATATTTTACTTAATGATATATTTCATCCAGATTAAGAAAAGAGATGTCTATTTGTCTATATTAATATGTCAATCTATAACAATATATAAATCACAAAATATGGAATGATGTATAACACACATAATAAAGGGTTATAATTGTTCTCCCTGGGGACATTATTATAATAAACTTAAGGTCACAAACTTGGAAGCAGCAGAGGGTCATGGTCAAGGATAAATTTTAGGGAGTTCAAGAGCCTGGTTCATCAGTTACAACTGAGGGGTCTCTAGCAGATTATTTAATCTTAGGTTTTTTAAGTTTCCATTTTATTATCTATAAATGTGTCCAATAATCATACCTATGTGAGAGAATTATTGTAGAATTAAATTTTTGTATATATACAACACCTAGCAATGTTCAAGACACTGTGTGTTATATATTGTAATATTTTATTATTTGATGCATTTCCAATAATTTTATTTCAAATTTTGTAAGGAGCATGTAGTGCTTTTTAATTACTCAAATCAATACATATACACTCATTTTGAAAAAGAAATGCATAAAAACTTTAGACAATCTCAGTTTTTCTTGCTGACTTTCTTAACATTGAGAAAGGATGCTGTGAAGAGGTTATCTCCTCCACAAGTAGCCACATATTTAGCCAATTATTTTATCCCTTTGTTTTTCATCTTTAAGCTTGTCCACTAACTGCTGTATATGTAACAGATTCAAACAAAAATTCTTTGTCTATGCAAACTGTCTTCAGTTCCTAGAGGCCAAGGAGAAGACATGGAAAGGATTCTTTCTATGACTTAAAGAGACAGACGGTATGTTGAGCCTTTTTTCCCCTGAAAGATTAATATCTTTCTGTCTTAAAGGAGAATTGAAATATGCAAGAAGATGCCCATAAATTGATGACCAATTTAGTGTAACAACAGATTTGTTCATTCTCATCTAAGGCAACTGAATTAAGAGACCTATATCATAAGAATCCTCAATGAACAGAACTTAATGGAAAAGAATGACAAAAATCCATAATGTGTTCTGTTTACAAAACCCACTTATTATGATTTCTTTGTTATGCATCCCTTCTCTTAGATTTTAAGTTTGAAGACTTCTAAGTGTTATCAACTTTGCCATTTTAATACCATTATATATGAACCTGGAAAATATGCTTTAAATATTGCATGGTGGTTTGCGAGTTTATAAAAACAGAACAGATAGAATGGACCTGGCATTCGTGATGTAGAGTTTTGATTTCAATTCTATGAATTCATGGGAAATTTGTAACTGCAATTGGATCACTGACCCTTTGAACCCATCTCAGTCTCCAGTGCTGTAATGTGAGTTCCCCTACTCCAGCAGAAGCTGCTCAGAGACAAATTACTTTGGTGTCTGACTGAATCCACCTCAATAGCTGCACAAGGATGGCATTTCATTAGGCCGCAGAAGCCTTGCAAATTTTGCTCTTTGACCTTCTGGATGACATCTTCTGCCAGATAGTCATTATTTTCTACCTCCTGCTCACTAGGTTCCCTTAGCAGAGCAATCATTAGACCTCCACAGGCAGCATAAATGACTAAATATAGATGTTTCTGTTTTTTAGAAATTGGAAGGGGGGGGAGATGAAAAAAAAAGGGGGGCTCCAAACTTGCTTTTATTCACGACTGCACTTTTCCCATATTGACATTGCTGTTGATTTTCCTGTGACCCTGTATTTCCCTGTGATATTTCAAACTACACCTGTCTCTTGGATGCAGGTATAAATCACCCTTGTTGTGGGATTATCCCAGGGACTACTTCATGGCGTTTCTGTCCTACAATTCTGAAAACTGCCTTTAAACAAAGGTTAAAATTCAGTTAAAAGGGCATGTAAGGAATAAAGCAGAACCAAGCCTGGGGGATGATATAAGTCTTCTGAGCAGGTTAAGTATGCCTTAACAATGTTTCCAGAAGGAGAGATCAGTGGGGAGTAGGTGTTGATGTAATGGAGAGTAACCCATTTTTCTTAATCCCTTGATGCTTTTCACTGCTGTTTTCTTACTCCTTCTCTGCTCTCACCGCACTTCTCACCTCCTCCCTTAATATCCTCTTCTCTATCTCCCTCCCCTGCCTCATTTTCTCACTCTCTATTTCTGTGTCTCTTTCCCTGTAAAACTCTTTCACAAATCAGAAATGGGTTCCAAGAATGCTGAAAGCTTCCTAGTCTTTGCTACCATAGAAATTGTTTAATTCTCTCAATAACGCCATGCTAGAAAAGGTAAATTATTCCATAAATGTATTTTTCCACTTCCATTGGTTTCACCATCACATTTAATTGAGAGCAATTGTCTCTGATTTGCAAGAGAATACTATGTACTAGAGAAATTAAAAAATACAAGACTTGGTCTCTGCCCTAGTGGTGTTGAGAGTTTTGCTCTCGGTATGGAATAAAAATCTAAAAATTTTCATCGAGAATATGGTGGCATAAAGTAAGTGCATGATAAATGGTACAAAATAGTTGATCAAGATTACATTTTCATTGTAATATCTCTCTCTCTTTTTTTTTTTAGTACTACTCTGTCTTCACACCTCCCCATTCCTCTCATTTCCAATCCACCCCTCTGCTCTCTGGCAACATTGGTCTGCTTTCTGTTACTGAATTAGTTTGCATTTCCTAGAATTATGCATAAATAGAATTATATAGTTCATACTTTTTAAATGTAACTTATTTCAATCGGCACAATTGCTCTATGTTTTCTTCCTTTTTCTTGTTGAGTAGTACTCCATTTTATAGATCTACCACCTTTGCTCTCCATTCATCTCTTGAAATTTTAATGAGCATTTATGTACAAGTGCTTCTATGGATTCTTTCTTTCTTTCTTTCTTCCTTTCTTTTTTCTTTTTGTAAATATCTAAGGATGGTAGTTTTATGTTTAATTTCCTAAAAATAATGACAAAAATAGAGAATCCGGGTGGCTCAGTAACTTGAACATCTAACTCTTACTTTTGGCCCAGGTCATGATCTCTTAGTCCTGGGATCCAGTCATGCATTGGGCTCCACACTTGAAGTTTTTCTCTCTGCTTCTGCCTCTGCCACTACCCCCTGCATGGTCTCTCTTAAAAAATAAATAAATAAATAGTAAGAAATGACAACAACCAAAACTCAAAAACGTTCCTACTTTCCAAAAATGCTCATACCATTTTACATTCCTGCCAGCACTTAATTCAAAAATTAATAGGCTGCACATGTGTTGGCTCCATTTCTGGACACCTATTCTGGTTTTTGATCTATTTAACATCTTTAGGCCAGAATCATTTTTTCCTGGTTACTGTATGTAGTATGCTTTGACATCATGTAGTGTAAGTTCTTTAACTTTGCATTTCCATATGATTTTGAAATTGGTTTGATGAGATCTACAAAAAGTATGATAATTTTTCCACTGGGATTTTGTTGAATTTATGGATTTTTAAAAATTTTTCATTTCAGAAAATGTGCTAATGTAAAATGAACTCTTGATTAATATTTTCAGTGCATATAAGATTGTAAAGCTAAACTGATTCTACTTTGTAACATAAATCAATGATAATTTTCTCCTAACACCTTACTTTCAGATAAAGATGATGATGCCAATCAGATTGCTGTATATTTATAACCTTTACTTTTAACCTGTATAATTATTTCTATTATTGTTTATTAGTATATCTTTATTCTTATTTAAGACTCTCACAGTAACATTTCTAGGTGTTATAGCATTTTTCCCATGCTGATACTCTGTAGGACCTTTTAATTTGAAAATTAAAATCTTCAGAGATAAGGAACATTTTAGTCACTTATATCTCAATTTTTATTAATTATTTTCCATTCTTTATCTCAGTTTTCTTAAAGAAAAATTCATGTTGGATTTCCTGGATTAATCTTTATTTCTCTTCAAATTTCACTTGCTTATCACCTCTTTCAGTATTTGCTCTACATTCTGGAAGATTTCCTTGAGTCCTTCTGTTGCCTTAATTGAGGGATGCCTGGGTGGCTCATCAGTTAATCAGCTTCCTTTCGGTTCAGGTCAGGATCCCTGGGTCCTGGGATGGAGATCTGTGTCAGGGTCCCTGATCAACAGAGCCTGCTTTCCCCCTCTCCCTCTGCCTAATGCTCTGGTATGCTCTCTCTCTCTATCAAATAAATAAATAAAATGTTTTTTAAAAATTGAATTCTGTCCCCAACCCATATACTTTTATTTCTACTTGATTTAACTTCTCGCCTATCTCTAAATTTACTACTTCTCTGATTTCTTTGTTTCTTTATTCAGGTCCTACTTCTTATGCTATTGATTTTTCTTAGATATTAATGGGCTCTGTGTATTCAATCATATTTATAGATGAAGTTACAGATTTTAAAATAAGCAGGTATTGCAGGTTTTCTAGCCTTTGCCATTAGTTTTTGTTTTCTTTCACAGATTGGAGGAAAGTTTCCTACTTTGATTGAGGAGGGCTGAGTGAGAACTAAGTGTATTCAGACAAACCATATCGCTCCATATTATTGAGAAAGTGGCAGTGGCAGCTCAGGGAGATGCTTCTCTCCACCTGGACAAATTTCAGAATTAAGGAGACTTCCCTCTGGTGTTCCAAGTTCTACGCCACACCTTCAGTTGCACCCAATTTCTACGTCTACATTTTCTTTAGCGAATTGTTCTTTCCTTTTATTCTGGGATGAAGGAAAAAAACATGTTCAGAATTTGCCCAGATAGGACCTTGACTGATTGGCTCTGCTGGTCTGCATTTGCTGTCCCCAGTACTTGCCTTATTTACTGTCTCTTCACCTGCTAAGACTAAGTATAAAGTTCTGCCAGTGCATCACTAGAAAGAATACTTATTGCCTTTATTATGTTAGATATTGACACTGGTCAGCTTCACCACCTTTGGTGGAAGCAGTTTTGCCAAAGATGGAAGATGTGACACCTTGGGACAGACATTGCACCCCTTGCATAGAGTATGGGAAGTCTCAACAACATCGCTAAAGGACTTTGACATTACATTCATTTTTCCAGTTGGTAGGGAGACTTTCGGTAGGCAACAATGGCATAAGTAATGCTTTGGATATTGTCATAAAAAGTGATATCATTAAAGGGAATTTAAGCAGCAAAAAATGATATTGTGGATTTTATTTGAATGCTGACCCAAAATACTGGTTCATAGGATGCACATGATTTAGATGTTGGTATTTCAGAGAAATATTAGGGTTATATTTTAAGATGATAGTAACTTCTAAAATACAGACAATAATGAAGCCAGAATATTGGTCTGTAATTACTAGTTCCAACATAGTTTTGTCCCAGTTCTCTGAAACATCAGTAAAAATAGACAAATTTTGATGGGTTTAATACCTATTGTTTCCCTCTTCTCTACAATAAACTCTAGCTTGAATAAATGGGTTCCCAATGCTCTGCCTCTGGGGAAACCTCCCTGCTACATGAAAAAACGAATCCCTTAATCCATAATCTGAGCCAGGCTAATGAGTATACCACATCATAACCGACTATTCCAACAAGCAACTGGCCCAATTTCCCCATCTGTGTTTTTGTTTGAAAATTGCTTAACTATTACTCTGGAAGAAAGACAATTTCTTCATGTTGGTGAAAGTTGTCATTCCTAAAAAAACAATGGAGTATTAGTGGTGTTTAGAGAAAACCATTTTAAAGTAAAAAAAAAAAAAAAAAAAGAAAAAAGAAAGAAAAAGAAAAAAGCCAGCAAGCATATTAAAAGAAAAATACATCAGTATAGAGTCCTGGCTGCAATGCAATCCCCAGCCCAGTGGTTTTTAAATATGATTTCATCCTTGCTTTTTTTAAAATTTTGGTTATTTACATTTTTATTAGGTTCTCTGAGAAAATACTGTTTATTTTTTTCCTATGTTAATTTAAATTGGGTTTCTGTCAGTTGGTGTCCAAGAATATTAAGCAATTTGTGAACGTTGAATGCCCATTTATACTCACTAATGACTGTACATTATTTAATTTCCTCAGATTAAAGTTGGTAATTATTGCCATAGAAGTTCAAGTTGACTTTGCATTAAAAATATGTAACTATGTCAGGAACATAATTTAAATCCAATGTTTTCTCAATTATTAAATAATATCTAATTCTGAGATTCTGAAATTGACTTACTTCTTGGTAATTTTTATAATATAAATATTATATATATATATGTATATACATATATATAAAACATATGTACATACATAACAAATGTGTTTTTTAAAGTGAAAATTTACCATGTTCCTAATTTGATAAACCTTGATTTTCACATAGAATATGATGTGCTTTGTTTTGTTTTGTTTTTTACACTAGCATTCATTTAGGAAGTTGATGAGAAGACTCAAACTATACAGATTAACTAAATATTTTACCACTATATTAGTGTCTTAAGGTGTATGTATGATTTTAATGACTTTGATATTTTAATCTGTAAAATACAGGTAGGAAAAATAGAATTTTAGAGAAATATTACATGAATGTATATATGTATGTATCTGTATACACATATTAAATTTTTGTGTTTTAATAATTTAATTAATTTAAATTGTGATCATAATCTGTAATAATGTTATGTGATCAACTAAATCACATTACATAGAAATTAGAAGCATGCATATTGAATTCCTTACTATATTAGATTTTAATTATTATTCTAAAGACAATATTTAAGATGACAGTTTTATTGGACAATGATGTTAATGCTAATGGTATTCCATAAAGTGAATATTAAAGCAGTTTATATTAATTTATTGATCTTTCAGATTTTTAACCACCTACTTCCTCCCACTTCTTTTCACTTTAGCATCAGTCAAGGTAATGAGATTGATGAGAATACAGAGAAAATATCTATATTATTTTCCAAAACATTGGGAGTTACATACCATGCATTAGGCAAAGCAACTTTTTCCTTTTTTTGTTTTTTAAGTCCTGACCCAATAGGATCAAAATTTTATTTTCAGCCAAGGTATGGAATCCAAGCTAAATATTAACAGATATTTACAAAGGGTATGTACATTTCAGTACAATATTCTTTTTGTTATTATTATTTATTATCAAAGTAGAACATGTCAGGATGTGGGACATATTTCATACGGGAAACCACCTAATGCTTGCTTTGAAACTCTGGAAATACACCAGTGTTTGTGTTAACAGCACCTTGCCCTTCCAAAAATAAATGCAATCAGGCCTCCAGATACCTCTAAACATATTGCATTTTTACTTTCCACCTGAACACAAGACATTTCCCAGGTGTTTGTAATCTTTCTGTATTAAAAATAAGGTTTAAATCCATCAATCTCCCACATCTCTGATTTCATATCTTATTAGTCTGAAGTGAAATCATTTTAATTTTACCTTTCTTTCCATCTAACACCATTAGTAATTTCACATGGGAATCAACTCCAATCTGCTTATACCACATTAAGAAATATAATGGTCCTGCCAAGAAGATACACAATTTTTTTAGATGTGATTCTTCAGTCTGTGTAAAAGCAAAGAGGGGCTAGAATAAAATTTCTGATTTTCATAGGTTAAAGTGACCCTCTCATATTCTTAAGAAAAATGATTCTGTCAATCAGGGAAACATATTTAAATTGCTTATTTGGGGGTTATTATATAATTTGGTATTATTATATTAAATTTTATATCATTTTTTATATATCCATGGTTTTCCTCAAAGTGATGGGATCACTTGATTCATTTTTGAGAAAATGTTATTCCAAATACTCAAATTTGAATAGGCATGGTTAGTCATTCTTTGTACTAAAAGGTGTTTTATTAACAAAAAAAAAGAAGTGGTGTGTTGGAAGTCCCCAAGATTACCCCAAGGTAGTCATGACTTAGAAGACTTAGTGATTCATAATACCCAGCATATAGTCATATGTATGGCTGAGATTTATTACAGCAAAGAAATACAAAGCAAAATCAGTGAAGGAGAAAGACTCAAAAGGTGAAATCTGGAAGAAACCGTGTATAAGTTTCCAAGAATCTCTCCAGTGGAGTCACACAAGGTGCACTTAAATCCTCCAGTCACATGTTGTAACATGTGTGAAGTGTTGTCTACCAAGAGAGCTCATTAAAAACTCAAGGCTCAAGGTTTTTATTGAGAGCTGGTCATCTAGGCATCATCAGCCTAGGAAGTATCAAAATTCCAGACTCCCAGAATAAAAGCAGGTGTTCAGCATAAACCAGATTATTTGTACAGAATGTTAATAAATGGTGAGAACATTCCCCAAGTCCAAGTTTCTAAATGTCACCATTAAAATATTACTTACAATATTGTAAGTAAGACTTCCTAAGGGTAGGAAGTCTTGAGTCTATTATGTCATCTGTTTTCTGCATGTTGTGACTTTGTTAAATTGTTGCGGTGTTAGATGATAAGCCAAGGTTCAACAAAAGACCATAATGGGAAGTGAAATAGAGGTTTATTACTCACAGATCCTGGAAGAGTTACATGGCATGTCTTGTAGAGGGCCACACAGGGAAGTCAAGGCAGGGTGCAAGCACAGAGCTGGGGCAACTTTATTAGGGTCTGAGGATGAGAGCTTTCCGAATACAAAGCTAAGGCCAGACTTGTCATTTCAAGCCCAAAAGAGCAGGTTTGGGGGAAATTTTGCCAAAGGTCTTATCTAAGGGGCACACAAAGGGTTGGCAATGAGAGGCAGAGAATAGTGCTTATCACAGGAACCATTGAAGGGGTCCTATCAGGAACTTACATTTACTTGGACTTGAGGACTGGTACCTAGAGCATGTGTTCCTGGTGGGACTAGTGTCAAAGCTCAGGGCCTCTGCAGGCCACTAGACTATACAAAATAGATGTGTGTGCAGTAATATTCCAGAGTAGTTTAGTTAAACCCTCAACCCTGCAGAAGCAGCTAGCTTAGTTCACAACTAAAAGTAACATACAACTGCTTTTTCTCAAGACAAATATATGTTGGTATGTACTATATGTGCTTTAGGTACACATTTCACTTCACAACATGTAATATCAAAAGACATGTACTCAAATGTTGAGATTAAATAAAATTAATGATGTGTTTCTGTTTCTTCAAGGACTTCTTAAGTGAAAAGACAGGTTTCTCTTTTCTTTTTTTTTCTTTTCCTTCTTTTCTCTTCTCCCTTTCCTTTCCTTTCCTTTCCTTTCCTTTCCTTTCCTTTCCTTTCCTTTCCTTTCCTTTCCTTTGCTTTGCTTTCCTTTCCTTTCCTTTCCTTTCCTTTCCTTTTTCTTTTATTTTTTTCTTTCTCCCTAGGCATTTGTAAGGGTGAAGAATACAGTGACTACTCCTATAATTTGGTGTCACTGCCTTGATTCATGATGAGACACCAGCAGTTTTAATTGTCATTGCTTTTGTACCCTCACTGCCAATTTCAACACAGTGAGAAATGCAAATAACATTTGGACTTCGTAGACGTCCTGAAGGTTCTTAGAGATACATATAGGTCTACGGTCCACAATTTGGGAACTAATATGCTATAGTATAGTTACATTTATCTTTGTTATAAACTAATCTGATGCTTTTCAACCCATTGCTTACAAGAATCATTACTCTACACTCTATAGCTTAATATGCAGGCATTTCATTATATCCTTTAAAGATCTGACTTTAACTGGTTTTTCCAGGCTTAGATTATCACCCTTTTCTGCAAAAACACACTTAGTAATCATGTCATGAATGTGGTAGCATCTCCTTTTAGAGTGCCATCCACTCTTTACAGATTCCTATTCCTTATCTATTTATTTATCAGTCTCTATCTAGGTTGAACACAAAGGGAATCTCTTTGAAATAAAAAAAAATGAAAAAATATTTTATTCATAGAATTTTGTTTATATTTGCGTCTCTATTGTCAACAGACAGCTTAGTACTCCTTAAATTTCTCAAGCTTTCTTCAAATTCAAGATGCCTCCTGTCACAACCATTGTTTATATTTTCCAGGTCTAACCTCTCCTGGTGTTCCCAAACTTGCTAATACCATCAGCTTGCAAACAGTTACGTATGAAGCCAAATGTCTGGAGTCTACTTCATACCACATTCTCCCTCAAGACTATACTCAATTCTTCATAAATCCCTCACTGTTTGGCCTTCTTCAGATCTCTCTCATTTGCCTACTGTCCTCTTCCTACCACCATTTGTCCTGTACATTGTCACAACCTTCCTATCCTTATTCTCCCCTTAAAGCTCTTCCTCAAAAGATGATCAGGAAGATCTTTTCAAAGGGACCAAAGTAATAACATGATCAAGTCCATCCCTTATACCTACACCCTTGCTTAAACCTGTTTAGTAGTTTACAGTTGATCCTTACTATAAATATAAAAGTCCTTAACATACCTACAAAATCTCCCATGCTCTGAGCACTATTTCAATAAGTTGATTTCGTGACTGAGCTGTATCTTATTCTCTGCAGCCCTCTTCACCTGCACACATTTTCCATTTGTTCCTCAATTAAGTCGTGCTTCCTCCTACCAGAAAACCTGAACACATGCTGTTTCAGAAACCACTGCTAACTGTACTTCCAATATCCCTCTGCACCTTGCTAAAAATATTCCTTGTCTTGTTCTCTAGTTAAAAATAATTAACTCAAAAGTTTTGAATGCAAGCTTTCAGATAACAATGCAATATCCCTCCTCCCTGCTCCCATCACCTTTAAGAGCACTTCTCAAACTTAGACTACTTTTTAGTTCACTTGTAGGATTCATTGAGTATTACCTTCCCTACCAAATCTTTATATCCATAAGTTCAATAGCCATGTCTAGTTTAGCTTCCAGTTTTGTCACCAGGTCTTATGATAGTGTTTGATTCATAAAAGTGATCAAAAATATTTACTTAAAAACTTACCAAAAATATTATCTCCCAAGTTGTTAAAAATTGTAAGTAATACAATGCATACTGCTTTTTAATTTCCTTGAGATAATTTTTTTTTTATCTCAGTATCCCCAGTTGCCAGGAAAGAATCAATGAATGAGTATAGAATAATCATGTAGAGAAAAGATAAAATTAATATTATAAGAAACAACTGCAAAGAATAGTTGAGTATAACTATGCTACTTAATATATTACCTAAACTATTAAAAAAATTGGTACCCCAATCCATATCATTTTATAAAGTACATTTTGTCTATAAAAACTGTCCATTCTACAAGACACTACTGAGTACCTCAGTCAAATATTTTGTATAACATTCATAATCCATCTGTCTTTTTAAGATTCATATTACAAAGCAGCAAATTAAAAGTTCTTAAAAGTTATAGTAAATTAATTTTTTAACAACCTTTAAGGAAACATTACTTTGTTAGACCACATAATTTTTCCTCAAATATTACTCTTTAGTATCCTTTAGAATGTTTATCACTCAAAACAAATTTGAGAAAAGCTGGAACTACCAATATAACCCAGGATGGAAAATTTCTAATAATTATTGTTTGTGCAGAGTACAAAATAAATTGAGCAATATTTAGAAGTATGTTTAAAAGGATGAAGTCACTGGCTCAAAAACAAAACAAAAAAAAATCAATAATAAATAAAGTTAGCTAAAGAAGTTGAAGTTTTGAGCAAAATATTCAAAAAGATTGCCGGAAAAGTGTCAACAAACACAAAAAAAATTACAATTACATGAATAATTGAGAGAATGCTTAAAACAGTAAAGGAGTTAAATGTGGAATTTTAATAAAAAATATAAGTTCCTTGCATAAATAAGTCTGAAATAAATTAGTTGAGATATTTATTTTAAAATTACATAACAAAAAATTAAATTGCATTAAACTAGTAAAATACAATCAACAATATTTCTTGTAAATATGAATAATTTATATCACTTATCAAAGCTGGTAAAAGTCATAATAGGCAAAATAATTCATTTCACAAAGAAAATTAAATATATTTTTTCTCTATTTGAGGAAAAACTACTATCTAAATGTAGACTCCTTCAATCATTTTCCTCATCAGATGGTGATTTCTGATTATTTAGTTCTCAGGGAATTAAAGAATCAATGGTGACATCAAACATATAAGTGATGTCACAGTTCATCATTTTAAGTCCTTATCGAGATGTTTCTGAACAGTAAATGGTGAAGCTGTATAAGGAATTTGATTCCATTGATCTAATTATTTGACAATAGAAATTACTTTGTGCTCAAGAAAATTTTTTTAAAGATTTTATTTATTTATTTGACAGAGAGAGAGAGAGATCACAAGTAGGCAGAGAGGCAGGCAGAGAGAGAAGGGGAAGAAGACTCCCTGCTGAGCAGAGAGCCCGATGCAGGGCTCCATCCCAGGACTCTGAGACCATCACCTGAGCTGAAGGAGAAGCTTAACCCTCTGAGCCATCCAGGCGCCCCTGTGCTCAAGAAATATTAATAAGTTGTCATCTCTTTAGTGCAGAGAACCTAAGAAAATCCTTCCTGTGTACATCAAAATAAATCTAAATGATACTTCAACATGTACATATTAGGATTGATATACAAAATTAAATTTCTTAAACTATATTAAATATTACATAATATGAAATTATAGCATATTTCATACATAACACAAATCTAACCGAGTTATCCCACTGAATGAGGAATCATGTATATATATATATATAGTTATATATATGATATATGTAACATATATAAATGACATACATAATTTGTGATTTATTTGTATATATGCAAGTGGGTATACAAATATATAGATACATATAAAGTTTCTTAAGAATCCTCTATAATATATGTTTCTTCCACTAAGCCCAGTGCTGTCCTCCATGGTGAGTGTGGTTCATTCATTATGGAACGTTCTTCAGAGTGAAGACCACCTGTTTCTGTGGTTTCCCTGAACATTAGTAGTGTTCATAGGGGAGGGTTTTGGATGGTTCTCTCCCTGATCTAACTTTCATTACTGAATTTTGAATCAGGGACTTCCTCTCTGGAGGATTATGTGTCATTTAACAGATCATTGCTACTACAATCACAGACTCACCAAGTAGAGTCATTATACATCCTCCTGGAGTAATACACCTTCTCCATTAAGGTTTAGCTTCTGCCCTGGAGACTGGAGAACTAGTAACTGCCTCAAGATGGGGTGATTAACCTCAAATTGCTTTTCAGCACTAGGTTACGTGACTCCTCCTTAAGAAACTTCTCCTTATTTGTTCAGAAGTTGATAAGGCATGATTGTTGTCCCCTAATATATTTTCATAAAGCACCAGATAAGTGATCAAGTCACCTATCAACTTGATCAGGTGACCAGCCACATGCTGGTCAGTGCCCTTCATCCCCTGTTAATCCAAGGTGAAACCAAATTTTATATACCTGCTTTCATTCCCCCAGCATGTCTGAATTGGAAGATCAAAACTTAGATTATTTATTTTGCTAAATAGGGCCACCAATTAATAGAGAGAGAGAGAAAGAGAGACATGTTAGGTATTTCATTTGTAAAGGAGGACAGTTGGGTCAATGATTATTTTTTAATCACAGCTGACATCTACTGCTTGAATATATGTGTTAAATTTGCTAGTACATTGACCCTATGAATCAGGTGATGTGATTTTTTTTTTTATTCAAGTGTTGTTGCTGACAAGGAAATTTGACCATTTCCTATATATCACTACTGATAATTTTTTTTAAAGATTTTATTTATTTATTTGTCAGAGAGAGAGAGAGTGAGCATAGGCAGACAGAGTGGCAGACAGAGGCAGAGGGAGAAGCAGGCTTCCCGCCAAGCAAGGAGCCCAATGTGGGACTTGATCCCAGGACGCTGGGATCATGACCTGAGCCGAAGGCAGCTGCTTAACCAACTGAGCCACCCAGGCGTCCCTCACTACTGATAATTTTTAAATTAGAAATAGTGGATGTGACTAATTCATAGAAGAGGAACTTTTCTGATAAGAGGAATTTGAGAAATAAAACAGAGGATCATAGTGGAAGGGAGGGAAAAATGAAACAAGATGAAACCAGAGAGGGAGACGAACCATAAGAGACTCTTAATCTCAGGAAACAAACTGAGGGTTGCTGAAGGGGAGAGGGGTGGGAGGGATGGGGTGGCTGGGTGATGGACATTGGGGAGGGTATGCACTATGGTGAGTGCTGTGAACTGTGGAAGACTGATGAATCACAGACCTGTACCCCTGAAACAAATAATATATTTTATGTTAATAAAAAAAGAGTATCTTTTCTATTTTACTCTAGTGGTGATATGTATATGCACAATCTAATTTAATGATTTAGTCAAAAGTCGAATTAATGAGGAAGAAAAACATTGAATAGCACAATTTTATAGATAGCATGATTCTTAGCTTTATCATTGTAGGTTTCTTACGCACATATAATCATATATTAAAATCTTTATATATATATATATTTTTAAAGATTTCATTTATTTACTTTAGAGACAGAGAATGTGTGCGTAAGTTGGGGGAGAAGCAGAGGGAGAGGGACAAGCAAACTCTGTGCTGAACACAGAGCCTCATGTAGGCCTCAGTCTCATAAACCTGAGATCATGACCTGAGCCAAAAATCAAGTTGGACACTTCATCCACTGAGCCACCCAAGCATCCCCAAAGCATTATATTTTAAAAAAAGTTAGAAAGTGATAGATGATTGAATGCAGAAGTGAAAAGTAATCATTTTTTTAATAATACATGAATATTACTCATCAATCATATACTTTATGTCTCTCTTTTTCCCATCCAATTCCACTATTTATTAGATATTTACTGAATTAATTTCCTTAATACTGTAATCTTTATCAAATATTTTCACAGTACAATACATACATATGCACACACACATACATATGTACATACATATAGTGGCTTTTCATTTTTTATCAAGTTCAACTTCCTCATTCTGTTCCTGAAAGTCTGATATTCACATTTCTTTATGATACTAACCATCCTATGTGATAAAAACACACCTTATGTCTTAAACAAGCAGAGCTTAAACCACTCCTCTATCTTTTCTGTTCTGTTAGATAAGCACTTATTTTAATTTATTAACTTGGCCTGGAATGCTTTTTCCTGATTCAGTGATTTCTTAACATTTGAAAGCCTCCAAGGATGATTCTCCCTTCCTGAGACATCCATAGAACCTTTAATATTTCTGTATGCCATTTGTCATATTCTACTTTGTATTATAATTAATGTTTTATATATTTAAAAATCTACTTGGTCTCCATTATAGAAAGATTTTGTTTTTTTAATCCAAGATATAGCCTTACGTAATAAATGAGAAATACTTATTAAATGTCCCCTGAATGAATGAATAAAATAACTTTATTTTATTTTATTATTATTATTATTTTAGGTCAGAGGTGCCTTCTTTTTTTAAATTTTTTTTATTTTTTATAAACATATAATGTATTTTTATCCCCAGGGTTACATGTCTGTGAATCGCCAGGTTTACACACTTCACAGCACTAACCATAGCACATACCCTCCCCAGTGGGATCGGGAGGGAGACAAACCATAAGTGACTCTTAATTTATTTTATTTTTTAAAGATTTTATTACTTATTTGAATAAGAGACAGAGAGAGCTAGAGTGGAGAGAGAGTGGTAGGGGGAAAGGGAGAGGGACAAGCAAACTCCCTGCTGAGCATGGAGCTCAACTCAGGGCTGGATCCCAGGATCCTGAGATCATGACCTGAGCCAAGTCAGGCGCTTAACCTACTGAGGCACCCAGGCACCCCTAATGTAAACTTATTTTAATTAAACATACACTATATTATTTTATTTTGTGAGAAAGTGGGACCTTTTTTTAAAGATTTTATATTTTTTAAGTAATCTCTACACCCAACATGGGGCTGGAACTCAAAATCCTGAGATCAAGAGTCTCACTCTCCACCAACTAAACCAGACATGTATCCTTGAAAGTGAAATCTTTTTACAAAGAGAATGTCTGAATAGTTCTTCTACGTTTGGTTATAGTGAGATAATATTTTATCTAAAATGGCATGTCTGGAGTCCCTTTTTTCCAACAGTGACCTTAAATGCATCTTCTAGCACTGATATATTTAATACCTCTTCTTGGTTCAAAATTAGTCCCACTCTCACAGACAAGTCTCTTAAAAGCCAAAACTTATGCATCTGAATGAGGAACAGCAAAAAAGTATTAAGATTTTACAGCTGGTAGCTCTCATACTTTATAGAGGCTTCAAAAATGGCAAAATTTTCTGTTAAAGACATTTGATATTTATTGCAGAAGTCTATGTAAAACTGTGATGCCATGATTTCAAAAAAAAACTTGTGAAAAATTATAAACAAAATAAAATCGTGATTTCATTTATTATGCCAGTCATTTACAAAACATGCTAAGTGAATTTGTCACTTTGATCTTTTCAACCTGGAATTTCTCAAATCTACTTAGGAATGCAATGATTCCTCAAGGCATATTTTTCTTCAAGAAAAGTGAAGCAGACCTCTGGGTCTATTTTGTCAGATAAAAATTCAGTATCAGCCTTCTTAGAGGCTGAATTGCCACACGCTGCCGAATTAATTAAGAAACTGACTTCGAGAGTGCTGGGTATGTTGCAAACACAAATGTGCCTGTAGGCAGCTTTTCTTCAGTGTCTATCTCCATTCTCCACTATATTTCTATCTTTTGCGTCACACCAAAATTTCTATTCCTCTCAGAAGTGGATTAAAACTTCTCTCTTCAAATAATGGAATGAGATCACTTAAGACGTGGGCATCATTTTTACTGAGAAGTGAGGGAGAAGCATTTGTCAGCATTGAGCTGAGAGCAGTTTCTAGTCATTTATTAACACTTCCTTTCTGTGAAAGCGCGACTGAAAACTGAATGATAAGTCATTTCCAAAGCCTGGAAATTCAGACAGAAGACCTGGAAAAAATATTGAGGGCTATTCCCGAAAATATAAGTTGAAAAAAAAAATCAAATTGCTGAAGACCCATCAGACCAATGTCACATTCTCCAACAAGCTGCTTCCCTCTATTTTCTAAGACATCTTCCCACTATGAGACATACATATAATTGGAATAAAACTGTAAACATTCTAACTCTGCTGCATCAAGTCTGCAGGAATTCATCTCAATTTAGATGGAGTGCATACAACTCATGGGGTCCCTGTTACAAAAACAAAATAAAAGAGGTATTCAAGTCTCCCTGGGGTTGTCAGTTTCTACTAGTTTGATTCTGTACAAATACAGGCATAGGAGAACCACTTTGTTGCCAGCTGGAAATGACTTTCCGTGGTGCAAAGTTCATCTACATTCAGATGTGTAACATCTAGCAATTACCGACTTTTCAGTTTGTGCAAGTATATTTCTTTGAACACAAGCTACCTTTCCTCTCCACTTTTAATGTGAATGATGTATTCAGCTTCAAAATGTCTGATTACACTTAAACTACATTTATTAAATATACTGAGCAAAATTCCACCAATAAGCTGAAAACAAACAAAAACAAATTAAAGCTGTTACTGATAGTTCAAGAGTCATGAAGTTCCCTACCACCTTTATGGTCATGAATATATAATTTCTACTGATTATGATTTTCTCTGACAAGAAAATATCCCAATGAAACAATGGTTCCAAGTATACAAAGTAGGGAAAGAACACTGAAGCCTAGTTGGTTGGATTTACATCCTGATAGCAATCATGTGCTCTTGGGAGAGTTTTGGGAATTTCACATGCTTTCGGTGCCTCCTGTCAAGTGGAGACAATAATAGTATTAATCTAGTATGGAATATGGAGGATTAAATATGTTAATAGATATAAAGAGTTTAGAACAATTAGTGACATACAATAGGTTAGCAATTTTATTTCATTTTTAAAAAAGATTTATTTATTTATTTATTTTAGATAGAGAATGAGAGAGAACATGAATGGAAGGGACACACAGGGAGAAGGAGAGAGAATCTCAAGCAGACTCCATGCTGCGCACGTGGAGCCCAATGCAGGACTTGATCTCCTGACATCAAGATCATGACCAGAATTGATCCTAGGAGTCAAACGCTTAGCTGACTGAGCCCCTGTGTTAGCAGTTCACTACCGTGAATGCAGTCTTGGAATATTTGGCTCTGTTTAATGTCTAGCACATTAGCCTAGAAGCAGGGATGAAACATGATAATGACATTAGTGGTGGTCTTCTGTGAGTCCTGGAATACATTGCACCCATTGACTGTAATGTTTGAAGACTTCTGAGTCCCAGTTCTCCTAGTCCATCATATTGTATACTTCAGTGAGTGAAGTCTTATATGGGACTATTTCTTAAATGAAGTGAGGGCAGCATATTCAATGGGGAAGAGTGGGAAAAGTATGCTTAAATTTTTTGTCAAGTGAGCCAGAATCTTGAAATCATCCCTCACTTTATCTTTTCTCTCATCCCATCTAAACTGTCACTAGATTCTATTGATTTTTCCTTTGAAATTTAGTTAAAAATATGTTTAATTATTCCATCTTTTTTGAAGAGCACATTCTTTCTTGTTGGAGACACATTTCTCCATTTCTCTTTAAATTTTTCTCCATCGTTTAGTCTCGCAGAATACCAATCCATTAATCATATTTCAGACGAAGTGGTCTCTTTGGCATAATTCAATTATTTTGCTTTCTTACATAAATTTATCCAGGGTTCCACATTCCTTTCAAAGTGAATTTTAAAGCCTTTGAAGTTTCATACAAAAACCTTCATGCTTTGGACCTTTCTGTTTTATAATGCCTATCATCTGCCGTTTTCCAAAAATGTTACCCCTCCTTCTGTTCATGCCCCATTTCTGGACACTTTTTCTCCTATCTTCTTGCCTTTGTACCATATATACTTACTCTAAGTAGTAATGACTTCCATAATCTTCATCTATAGACACCATTACATTTGTACCTCAAGGCTCATATCTTTTTCTTTTTCACCCTCCAGTCCCGAATGAGTTAGAACTTTGATTTAAATTTCAATTCACTTGGCTCTTATTTATTCTATTAATTGTTATTTTGTGAATGAGAGAAATTATTTTTCAAGCAATCCATGACAGTTTTGAAGGCAAAGGCTGAGTTTTGTACTTGTGTATCTGAAATCTAACATAGATCATTGCACTAAGAGGTGATCACTACATGAGAGTTCATTAAGGGCCACCTTCAATTTTACATTAACAATATTTGAGATCAATCCTGACCGTATGTGTTATAGCCAGCTGGCTCATTCCTGGACTAGGTACTCAGCATTCAGTAAGATTAATTTCTCTATAGTCTTAACTTGCTATGTTTGTATATCTTATAACATTTTTCCCTTGATCGGTCCTGTAACTTAATGTTTTAGAACTAGAATTCTCACATTGGATCTGCAGCTTAGTTCTCCTTCACTGATCTTTATCAACTTTGTTTTCCTTTCTGGGTTATAATTTTTTCTTCAGCCTTTAGGTCATAACTTATTTCATAAGTATGACCTGTATGTGCCTTGCAGATCTATCTACACAGCGTTTTTAAGAGCCCTATATCTCAAGTTTCAGAGAATGAGTCATTGTTAAAACTCCTTTTTTGGGGGGTATATTGAAAATATTGTGAAGCAGGGGTGAAATCAATATAATCACTAGAAAGAATCTTTGATTTTTTTTAAATTTATGATGCATTCCTTAGAATGAGAATGACTGAAATTTTCTTAATTTCTCTAAAATTATTTGCTGATTATAATTACTTTTTCTGTTCAATTTGTATTCTGACAATTGAGTATTCTTGTTGATATTAAATCACAAAATAATTTTCTTCAGAAAGATATGGTAGTATATTTAACATGTGTTATAGTCTGTTATTCCTTGATGATTAAGAGAATAAAGCTTAGAAATGTCAATTGGAATCTAAAATGTCTATTTTTCCCCTTCCATTCCAGATAAGTTCCCAATACTTATCTTCAAGTATTGGCAACTGCTAGACCTCAGTTAAGTCACAGATGACTTAGTCTTAAAACCAATTTTTTTTAGCTCCAATCTAAATATTTTGAGTTTTATAATCATTACACTTAATTCAGTTCATCAAATGTGTGTGTGTGTGTGTGTGTGTGTGTGTGTGTGTGTATTTATTTAAGTAGAATGTTTTAAATGCTCATGGAATGTTAGCAGAAACAGTTCTTTCTTCTTGAACTGTTTCCTCTTGAAACAGGAATTGGTTTTTCTCTAGTAACAAATGGAATTGAAACATACAATATTTGAGTTCAATTTCAAACTCCAAATTTATATTTTAAAAGGTGTTAAGTTTGTCAAATTGTTTTCACCCTGGAGTTCAGTTAATAACAACAAAATGAATACCAAAGGGCAGAAGATCCAAATTAAGATACACAACATTATTTATAACTTGCAAGCCCCTTTATCCTGGTGAGTACTTTTTTCTTTTCTTTTCCTTTTTTAAAGATTTTTATTTATTTATTTGACAGAGAGAGAGAGAGATACATTGAGAGAGGGAATACAAGCATGGGGAGCGGGAGAGGGAGAAGCAGGCTTCCTGCAGAGTGGGGAGCTGGATGCATGGCTTGATTCTAGTATCCCTGGAGCCTGACCCAAGCCAAAAGCAGATAGATGCTTAATGACTGAGCCACCCAGGAGCCCTGAGTCCTTTTTTCTAATAATATGTCTTCTCTTTCCACCAAGATTAAACATCATTCTTATTTTCCTTATAATTCTTCTGTTTTTATTTTCAGAATTTTTAACTAATGTATCTTTCATGAAGTATACATCATTAGGTATTGCCTGGCTTTAAACTTTGTATAAATTGAATCAAATGTATATATTCTCCTACAATTTATACCTTCTTACTTGTTGCTCTGTATAACCGTAGTTCATTAATTTTCAATCCTGAAAATTATTCTTCTAAATTCATATATATTATTACTTTTTTACTCTAGTTTTGATGGATATTGGGATGTTCCTAGTTTCTTACTTATACTACATTCTATTTCATGTCCAATAATGTGCACATGAATGAATTTATCTAAACTAAATACTCATAAGTGAAATTGCTCCACTTCACTAGAAGTTACCAAACTGTTATACAAGGCACGTTTCTTAATTTACTCCTTACCCTGCTGTGTATTAATGCTATTCTTTTTTGCATATACTTGCAAACATTTGATATTATAGACCTCTTAAATGCATTAATTGCATAGTTATGAAATTATATGTCAAATTTTAATTTTGATTTCCCTGGTTTCTAATGATATTTATTTGATCAGCCATTTTTTTTTTTTTTTTTACTGTTCTGAAGTCCTTGCTCTAAAGTTTTAATTCTTCTACTATTTTTTTTAAGCTGAGTTCTAACAATGGACAAAGAAGGATGGACTACATAATGATTAAGGAATCAACCCATCAAGAAGATAAATCAATTATAAAATATAAAAGGAGCCAAGGAAAGGCTGTTAGAGGAAACCTACACTATTTTAGAAGATCTTCCAGGCAGTGGCTGACTTCTGTTGGCTTCTCTGTATTTCCTAAGTGACAGTAGGGCTGGATAGACACTGGCCAACTTTCAAAGTAGCTTTTTGAAGATGGACACTGTTTAGAGCAGCCCATTTACCTGTTCATTTTCAGGGTCCAAATCAATATCATAAACACAGGTCCTGGTGGAAATCCAGTCATTGTGTTTATCATTCCATCAGAAGGTACAGAGAACCAATTCAGACACTGGAATAGATGTTCAAATGTGCAAGATGAAGCCAATGTGCATGGTTTTTTGCTCTGAATTATCAGAGACAAGTATTATCTTTTGAAATATTGTAGGAATGCATTTGCTAATGATTTTACAGGCCTGTGACATCAGCGCTGATGGTAATGTATGGAGTACATCTTAAATTAATTCTATATGTTTGAAGTAAATAGTTGGAAAGGGAAATTTAAAATGACCATTTATGATGGTATTAAAAACATGATATACTTAGGATTTTTTTGTTTCAAAATACGTGCAAGACATTGTCACTGAAAACTGCAAAGTCCTCCTGAGAGAAATTAATGATACAAATAAATTGAGAGATTAGTTCTGTCCATTGGTTGGGTAATTAAAGATGGTTAAGAAGTCAGTTCTTACTAATTTGTTCTCTAAACTCAACAAGATTCAATCAAAGCCCCAAGGAATTTTTTAAAGAAATGTAAAAGAACTTCACACAGAAGTTCACACAGAAATGTGAAACACTTAGATTAATCTCAATTATTTTGGAAAAAAAATACATTCGGGGGTGGCTAGGTGGCTCAGTTTGCTAAACATCTGACATGATTTCAGCTCAGGTCATGATTTCAGGGTCATGAGATGAAGCCCTGTGTCAGGTGAGCCTCTGCACTCAGCATGGAGTATTTTTTTTTTTAAAGATTTTATTTATTTTATTAATTTGACAGAGAGTGACACAGTGAGAGAGGGAACACAAGCAGGGGAAGTGGGAGAAGGAGAAGCAGGCCTCCCACAGGGCAGGGAGCGTGATGTGGGGCTCGATCCCATGACCCTGGGATCATGACCTGAGTGGAAGGCAGACGCTTAACGACTGAACCACCCAGGTGCCCCAGCATGGAGTATTCTTAAGATTCTCTTTCACTTTCTCCTTTTGCCCCTCTCCTGTACACAAGAGTTCTCTCTCTAGAACACACACACACACTCTCACACACATTTTGAAGACATGTATTATGTAATCCCAAGATTTATTCTGCAAATATTCATCAAGAAGTGTGTTACTGGGGGTGCCTGGGTGGCTCAGTCAGTTAAGAGTCTGCCTTCAGTTTAGGTCATGATCCCATGATTCTGGGATCAAGCCCCATGACTGGCTCCCTGCTCAGCAGGAAGTCTGCTTCTCCCTCTCTTTCTGCCCCTCCCCCTGATCCTTCTCTCCCTCATTCACTATGTCTCTCTCAAATAGATAAATAAAATCTAAAAAAATTAAAATAAATAAAAAATGAAAAAAAAAAGAATTGTGCTATTTGCTGAAGGATAGATGTTTTAATGATAATTAGTGGAAAAAAGTCTACACTAAGGCAAATATATATAATTTTCCTTTAAATGTGTCAGACAAATTTATCAGGGAAAGAGAAAACTTTAACAAATTGTGGTATAACTACTTGTTCATGTCTTCTTCTTCTTCTTTTCTTTTTATCAAACCTTACCTTACTTTCCATATAAAATTAACTTGTAAACTATTATTAGCCTATATATATATATAAGCTAAAACTATAAAAGAAGTAGGAAAAAAGACTTAGGATAATATCTTTGTGATCTTAGGTAGTCACTGACTTTGAAAACAGGAGGAAAAAATAAGATTCATAAAATTTAAAAGTAAAGATGAATTGGGTTTTAACTAAATTAAAGCTTTTCCTATAATGACTGCATTAAGAACACACAGAAAAGTAGGTACATATTAGTGGGAGATATTTGCAATAGAAATAATCTGAAAAAAAATTTATATCCATAATATACAGTGAGCCCCACCAACTCCAATAAGAAGAAAACAAAAATAAAAACGTGCAAAATATTTGAATGAAAACTATAAAAAAAGGTACACAAGTAAATAATAAGAATTTGAAAATGTTTCTCATCATCTTTAGTTATTAGGGAAATGTAAATGAGAAAGCCAAACAAAATATAAACACTGACAACACCAAGTATTTGCAAGATGGTTAAGCAATTGAAGTGTCAAGCATTGCTGGTGGAAATATAAATGAATAATTACCTTGGAAAATGGTATGGTGATTTCTTGTAATATTAAACACATGACTACCATAAGCCCCAGTAATTCCATTTCTTGGTATTTACCCAAAAGAAATAAAAATATTTGACTTCACCAAGACTGCAACATGAATGTTTCTGGCAGTTTTACTCATGATAGCCAAAAGCCTGGACAAAATGTCCAATATATTTCCATAAGACACATTGATGTTTATCCATATAATGAAACACTACTGGGAAATAAAGAAGCATACATAATTAACATCAGTAACATGGATGAAAGTCAAAAACATGCTGAATGAAAGCATCCAGACCACAAAGAACATATTTTATAATACCACTGATATGAAATTCTAGGAAAAGTGAATCTCCGCAATAGTGACAAAGGAAGGCCTGTGGTTATCTAGGGCCAGATTTGAAGGGGAGAGTGAGCATAAAGTAGCACATGTAACTTCTTGAATGAAGGAAATAATCTATATCATTTGTGATCATGTTAGTGTGATTGAATACATCTGCCAAAACTAACTGAACAGAGCAATTAAAATGGGAGTATTTTGTTTTATGTAAATTTTAGTTCAAGTAAAGTTATTTTTAAAAGTAAAACATAATTATATAATATTCTGGTGTCTGATGAGTGATTGTTGTTCGTGGTATCTTGTTTCCATCTGTGCGTGTATGTGTGTGTGCACGTGTGCTTTTTGCTTTAAGTTGCTCATTTTCCTAGAAGCTTTTTCTATAATACTTTGGGTATAAAGATAACTATGAGCTACTTAGAAAAGATTATTTCTTGCTCCTTCTGGCATCACTTATTAGAGATAACCTTAGACTAAATTTCCAGCTTGAGACTTTCAGACTGACTAGAGAGTGAGATTTCAGATTGTAAGTCTATAAGAATATTTATTAGTCATTTTGTAAGGATGAACTTGAAATGTCTTATAAATTCAGTGGTTTATGAACAATAATAATTTATCTCTTCCTTATAATTTTAAAGTTCTGGAATGCTCAGCAACAGGTGATAGGTTAGGTTCAGATGCCTGAACATGACTTCTTTATCTTGTGCCTAGCCTGAAGGAGTATTGACACTGGACGATGTAGTTCTGGTGGAGATAAGGAGCTTCACAGTTGCCACTCCTCTTCTCATTTTCCACTGGTCAAATAGAGTCACATGACAATGTCAAAGTCAATGGTAATGCCAAAGTCCACTGGACATAGAATAAGATGGGAGAATTAATGTTTAACGAATGGTAGGATAATATATTAGAGAGGTAATGTGTACCATCAGCAATTTTCAGGAATGGGATTTTCCATCTGTTCAGCATCAAGGTACAAGATAAGCAAGTTTCCTAAGAGTACACTGAGCATGGGGCGAGGGAACAAGGTTTATGTCTGCTACTCAACTTTTCAGTGAAGCTCTAGCTTTTTGGGATGGTTGTTTTATGATGAGTCTCTCATTAAAGTCTTCACCTTGCCATGGATCAGTAAATAAAATCCATTTTCCTTTAAATGTGTCAGACATTTAAGTGTAAGCTGCCTCTCATCTTCCTTCTCTAGATCACTGTCTTCTCTTTCTTTGTTGCTCTATATACTATTACTTTGTTGTTCTGCTCATCATTGCAGGTAATAGAATTTTAAAACACTCTGAGCAGCATTTTAAGCATTCTTTAAAGTTTAGAATTGGTTAGGATACTAAGTCTGTCCATTGGCTGAAATGGATACATAAATTATTTACTCTCAAAAAGATTATTTGTTATATACCACATAAAATTTGAATATATACCTTATATTACTTTACCTATTTTCTCCTTGCTCTATCTCAATGTACCTTTTATCTCATACCTTCATTTCTTCTTAAGTTATAACACATACTTCTTCTGGTGGCTATATCAAATGAAAGAGTTCTTTGAGTTTAGTTCCAAAGATATCTACAGGTGATAGCAAAGCAAATTACACCACTTCAATATCCCTGCCACAATGGTCTCACTATAATAGTAAAGTTCTGAGAGAATTTTTCTCTGTGACGAACGTTAGGAGAGCATTTCTTATAGCTTTATAACAACTAAAGTACAAAATCACATACACTAGAAGTAGATGGGGGTAAATTTTAACTTTGAGTTTAACTGAAACACACATATCTGAGTTTGACTCCCCTGGCCATATAAACATTTCCATGAAGTATTTATCTTTCTTTGTTTGGTTTATTTCATTTATTGTAATGCCCTGCATATGCCCTGCTCTCCATGTTGTTAATGACAGGATATCATTTTTTTTGTGGCTGTATAATATTCTTGATCCATTTATCCATTGATGGACACAAGTTATTTCCATACCTTGGCAATTATATATAATACTAAACTGAATGCAGAAGTACAGACATCTCCTTAAGACAATTATTTCTTTCCTTTGAACATAAACCCAGAGGTAGAATTGCTAGATCGTATCCTAGTTCTATTTTTAATTTATGAGGAAACTCCATACTATTTTTCATAGTGTCTGAACCAGTTTACATCTCCAATATCAGTGTATAGTGCTCCCTTTTCTCCATATCCTCACCAGCATTTGTTATTTCTTATCCCTTTGCTAATAACCTTCTGAACAGGTGTGATGTTATATCTCCTCTTGGTTTTTACATTTTCCTGAAGATTAGTGATGTGGGAAAAATAGGGGATATTGATAAAAGAGTGTAAACATCCAGTTATATGATAAATAAGGTTTGAGTAATGTGTCGGATGGTGACCGTAGTTGATAACACTGTATTGTATAATACAAATTTGCTAGGATAGAACTTAAATGTTACCAACAAAGAGGGGGGATAAGTATATGATGTGATGGTGTGTTAATTAAATAAATGGGAAAAATCCTTTAATAATTTATACATATATCAAATCACCATGTTGTACACGTTAAATATATTACAATTTTGTATGTCAATTATACTTCAGTAAAGCTTAAAAAAATACGGAAATCTGCTCTGTGTGAGTAATTGCTGCTACACTCAACCACTACTAATCATTCTGCCCACGTTTAAGTTATATCACCAGATCAGATGCTCCAATATGTCTTTTCTTTGATCTGTTAGTATATCAAAAGGGAATGATATTCAAAGGAGAAACATTTGAAGAACAAGAAGATAGTCAATTGTCTAAAGCTCTTTTGTGTGATAGATATATTCACAGATCAGTTAGGAACATTCTCAGAAGCAATCATTTTTCAAATCTAACCCAATGAAATAAATGGAAAATTTCCCACATTCTGAGGTAATCTATTACTATAAAGAAATGAACTTCGAACTCCAATAGTTTCTTTGTTATAGTCCCTTCCCCCAAAGATTTCTCACAGTTTCTTAAATAGAATTATACTTCTTGGTTCAATTAAAGAATAGTACAATATATTATTTTGGATCCGCTCCTGTTTCTCTTTTTTTTAAGCCACTTTCCTAAAGTATTATTGACATAAAAAAAGGTGTATATATTTATGGTATACAATCTGATGATTTTGGAAATATGTATACAGCTGATACTTGAATATGGGTTTGGACTATGCAGGCACACTTATAAGTGGATTTTTTAATATACTACTGTATTGTAAATGTACTTTTTCTTCCTAGTGATTTTCTTAATTTTTTTCCTCTAGGTTGCTTTATTATAAGAATACAGATAGCATATAAATTATGTGTTAATCAACTATTTATGTTATCAGTAAGGCTTCCTTCCTATAAACAGTAGGCTATTAGTACTAAGGCTATGGGGAGTCAAAAGTTATGTGTAGATTTTTGACTATGAGAATGGTTGGCACCTGAACCCCAGAATTGATAAAGGGCCAACTGCACATCCATGAGACCATCCACACAATCTATGCCATAACATATCCATCACCTACAAAAGTTTCCTTTTGTCCTCTTTAATTATTACTATTGTTATTATTCTAAGATCTACCCTCAGAACAAATTTTTAAGAATAATAATATGGTTTATTAATTATAGTCATTATGTTTAATAGTAGATCTCTAGGACTCATTCATCTTGCGTAACTGAAACATTTTACTCTTAGACTGATACCTCCCCATTTCCATCTCCCCATAGCCCCATAGCTCCTGGCAACATCACTCTAATTTCTGGTCCTATGAGTTCAACTAGTTTAAGTTCCTTATATAGTGGATTCATGTAATATTTGTCCTTCTGTATCTGGCTTATTTTATAAGCCCAGTGTTCTCCAGGTTCACCCATGTTGTCACAAATGGTAGGATTTCTTTTTTTTTTTTTGACTGAATAATATTTTATTTGGCATATATATATATATAAATATATATATATAATCACATTTTCCTTATCCATTCATTCCCTGATGCACATTTATTATTATTATTATTATTACTTCCATGTATTGACTATTGTGAATAGTGTTACTAGTATAGAATTATATATTATATGTGTGTGTGTATGTGTGTATAATATGCAGAATGAACAAGGGAGTGTGGCTAGGTCTTCAAGATACTGATTTCAGTTATTTTGCATATATAACAAGAAATGGGTTTCCTGGATCATATGGCAGTCATTTAAAAAAATAATGGGGAAGGCTTTATACTGTTTTCCATAGTGAATTTACCAACTTATATTCCCAAAAAGAGTACCCAGGATTCCCTTTTCTCTACACCTCAACAATACTTGTTATCTTTTAAAATTGTTTTATCATTGCTGATTAGTTGACATACAATGTTATATTAGTTTCAGGTGCACAACATAGTGATTTGACATTATGCTATGCTCATCATGATAGTGTAGTTAGCATTTGTCACTGTACCAGGTTATTATGATATTATTGACTATATTCCCTATGTTGTACTTTTCATCTTTGTGACTTATTTATCTATTTACTTAAAAATTTTAAAAATATTTTATTTATTTTTTTGACAGAGAGATCACAAGTAGGCAGAGAGGCAGGCAGAGAAAGAGAGAGAGAGAGAGAGAAGCAGGCTCCCTGCTGAGCAGAGCCTGATGTGGGGCTCAATCCCAAGACCCTGAGATCATAACCTAGTCCAAAGGCAGAGGCTTAACCCACTGAGCCATCCAGGCACCCCATGACTTAATTTATTTTATAAGTGGAAGTTTGTACCTCTTCATCACCTTTATCTATTTTTCCCATCCCCTCCCTTTTGGCAACTACCAGTTTTCTCTCTGTTTATGTGAGTCTGTCTCTGTTCACTTGTTTTGTCTTTATATTTCACATGTAAGCGAAATCATATGGTATCTGTCCTGCTCCGCCTGACTTATTTCACTTAAAATGTTATCCTCTAGGTCCATCCATGTTGCTGCAAGTGGCAAGATCTCATTCTTTTTTATGCTGACTAATATTACATAAACACACACACACACAGTCTTCTTTTACCCATTCTTCTTTATCCAGTCATTTATCAGACACATAGCTTGCTTCCATATCTTGGCTATTGTAAATGATGTTGCAGTGAACATAAGAGTTCATATATCTTTTTAAATTAGAGTTTTCATTTTTTAAGGTAAATACCCAGTAGTGGGACCACTGGATCAAGAATATATAAAGAACTTTATATGACTCAAAAACAACAAAAATAATCTTATTAAAAATGGATAGAGTACCTAAGTAGACAATTTTTCAAAGAAATACAAATGACCAGTAGACTCATGACACTTGAGAAGATGCTTAACATCACTAATCATCAAGGAAATGCAAATCAAAACCGTAATGAGATATGACCTCACACCAGTCAGAAAGACTAGTATCAAAAAGACAAGAAATAAAGTGCTGGAATGAATGTGGAGAAAAGGGAACACTATGTACTCTTGGTAGGATTGTAAATCGGTATAATTACCGTGAAAAACAGTGTGAAGATCTTCTCTTTTCTAAATTATTGATTATCATCTTAAATTATTCATTCACTCATTCATTTACTTATTAAAAGCTATCTTAATGGGTGTAAGGGATTTCTTTCTATTTATTTGTGTTTGCTGATTACTTTTAACTGTGTTTTATAGTTTTTAATGTACAAATTTTTTACCTCCCTGGCTAAGTTTGTTCCTAAATAGTTTATTTGTTTGGATGTTATGGTGAATGTGATTATTTTCTTGATTTAATAGTTCTTTGCGTGTAGAAACTCAACTGATTTTTGTGTATTGATTTGTATCCTGCAACTTTAACTGAATATATTAATCATAACCATTTTTTGGGTAGTCTTCAGGGTTTTCTACATATATTATCACAAAATCCACCAAGATAGTTCTACTTCCTTTCCAATATGGATCTCTTTTATTTCTTTTTCTTGCCTAATTGCTCTGGATAAGATACCCAGTATTATTTAATAAAAAGGTGGAGTGTGGCTATCTTTGCCTTATTCCAGATATTAAAGGAAAAGCTTTCAATTTGTCATTATTGAGTGTGATCTTAACTGTGGGCTTGTCATATACAGCCTTTATTTTGTTGAGATAAGTTCCTTTACACCTAATTTGTTGACAATTTTTATTGTAAGTGAATGCTAAATTTTGTGATTTTTCGGGGGAATATCTATTGAGATGATCATGTGATTTTATCCTTTATTTTGCTAATGTGATGTATCACCTTAATTGCTTTGCAGATGTTGAACTATCCCAGTTTATTATGGTGTATGATCTCTTTAATATGCTGTGGAATTTGGTTTGTTAATATTTTGTTGAAAATTGTTACACCCATGTTCATGTGGATATTGACCTATAATTTTATTTTATTATGACATTATTGTATGTTGTTGTTATCAGGGTGATACTGGCTTCATGAATGTGGAAGTGTTCCCTCCTCATCTGTCTTTAGGAATAGTTTAATAAGGATTGATATTCATTCTTCTTTCAATGTTTGATAAAATTCATCTATGAAGTCATCATGGTCCTGAACTCTCCTTTGTTAGGAGGTTTTAGATTACATATTTAAAAACACCATCTGTTATTTTTCTGTCAGGTTTTCTATTTCTTCTTAGTCTTGATAATTTGTATGTTCTTAGTAATTTATCCATTTCTTTTAGGTTGTCCAACTTGCTGACATATAATTTTTCATATTAGTCTCTTAAGTCCTTTTTATTTCTCTGCCATCAGTTTTAATGTCCCTTCTTTCATTTCATTTTTTAAAAAAGATTTTATTTATTTGGCAGAGAGATAGAGGGCACAAGTGGGCAGAGGGAGAGCACAAGTGGCAGGCAGAGGGAGAGGAAGAAGCAGGCTCTCTGCTGTGCAGGGAGCTGGATGTGAGGCTTGATCCCAGGACCCTGAGATCATGACCTGAGCTGAAGGCAGGTGCTTAACTGATTGAGCAAGCCAGGTGCCCTCCTCTTTCAGTTCTGATTTCACTTAACTGAGATTTTGCTCTGGTTTTTTGGGTAGTCTAGCTAAAATTTTCCAATTTTATCTTTTCAGGAAACCAATTCTTAGTGCACTGATTTTTTTTAAGTTGTCTTATGACTCTTTAATCAGTATTTTTAAATTTTATATTATTTCTTTTCAGTGTTCCAGAATTCATTGTTTATGCACCACACACAGCGCTTCATGCAATATGTGCCCTCCATAATACCCACCACCAGGCTCACCTAACCCCCACCTCACTCCCCTCCAAAACCCTCAGTTTGTTTCTCAGAGTCCACAGTCTCTCATGGTTTGTCTCCCCCTCCAATTTCCCTCAAATCACTTCTCCTCTCCATCTCCCAATGTCTTCTGTGTTATTCCTTATGTTCCACAACTAAGTTTAACCATGTGATAATTGACTCTCTCTGCTTGACTTATTTCACTCAGCATAATCTCTTCCAGTCCTGTCCATGTTGATACAAAAGTTGGGTATTCATCTTTTCTGATGGAGGCATAATACTCCATTGATTTTTTTTCTGGTTTTCTATTCTCTATTTCATTTATTTCTGCTCTGATCTTTAGTAGTTTCTTCCTTCTCTTAACTTTGGGTTAAGCTTTTTCTAAAATCGTCCTTTGAGTTATAACGTGAGGTTATTTGAGATCTTTTTTCCTTTTTTTAAAACATAGGTGTTTATTGCTATAAACCTTAGTCATGATTTTGCTGTATACTATTAGCTTTGATATATGTTGTATATTGTTTTTTTTTCGTCTTATAATATTTTTGCTTTCTTCTTTGGCCCAATGGTTGTGCATGAGTGTTATTTGACTTCCATATATTTGTTGAGGTCTCCTGTTTTTCTTTCGTTATTGATTTTTAGTTTTATTCCATTTTGTTTGAAAAAAGATATTTGGAATGATTTTAGTCTTCCTAAATTTATTATGTATTATTTTGTGACCTAGAATGTGATTCATCCTGTAGACTGTTCTGTGTGTACTTGAGAATGTGTATTCTGCTGCGATTAGGTGGAATGTTTTGTATGTCTGTTAGGTCCTTTTGGTCCATAGCATCACTCAAGTCTGCTTTTTCTTTATTGATTTTCTATCTGGATCATCTATACATTTTTGAAATTTTGGTATTGAAATCTATTATTGTATTGTGTTTCTCTTTTCAGATTTGTCAATGTTTGCTTTATATATTTAGATTCTTTGGCGTTAAGAACATGTACATTCATAATTGTTATAATTTTTCTGCTGAATCAACTATTTTATTATTTGTAAAGACCTTAGTTTTCTGTTGTGATTGTTTTTGACTTAACCTGTATTTTGTCAGATATAAATATAAATACTCTGCTCTCTTTTGGTTACCATTTGCATGGAAACTTTTTACATTAGGCCAGGGGTCACAGATGGACCTGATGCAGTGGTTCCCAGGAAAGCAAGCCTGGTGACTTGGTCAATAGGTGGGCCTTGTCTCTCTTTTCTTCAGAGGAAAATTCATGATACATGGGAATCTCTTTCAGCCCTGCTGTGCCTGGTTGGAAGATGGATGATACAGGTAAAGTGGACTTATATTTCCACTTTTTGTAATGCATTTTTTTCTTGTTTCTGTGTTCCACTAGGTTACTGCAATCTCTCTCCTGAATTTAGAACTGACATAAAGGCATTCTTGTTCTTTATTAAAATGAAGTCAGTGTTTCTGTTGGGGGAAGAATATAGGGACATACTATTCTGTCATATTCTGATGTAACTGTCTCCTCTTGACATATTTTTTTTAAGATTTTATTTATTTATTTATCAGACAGAGAGAGAGAGCGCACAAGCAGGAGGAGTGGCAGGCAGAGGCATAAACATGTTCCCTGCTGAGCAAGAGGCCAAATGTGGGGCTTGATACCAGGACCTAGGATTATGACCTAAGCCAAAGGCAGAAGCTTAATAGACTGAGCCACAGAGGTATCCTCCCTCTTGATATTTTTAAATGAATGTTTAGTTCCTTTTCTTTTCCAACTTGTTGAATTAGATTTTTATCAATATTTATAAGTTACTGAAGTACAGGTCATAATCTGCTACACCCTGATCCTCAGACCCGAATTTACAATTATGTGTTAATCATCTTCACAACCTTCCCTCTACGCATCCTCAGCTGTGCCCAGCTGTTTTCCTACAAAACTTGTTGTTGTTGTTATTGTTGTTGTTTAACACAATTCATTCGGCTAATATCTCTGTCATTTTTTCAGTCATCTGGTCTTGAAATCTTAGAGAAATTGTGAACCCTTCTCTGATACACCTCAGAAATCTAACGCCAAATTCTTTTTATTTTATGTTGAAAGAGACTCTCATAACTGACCACTTATTTTCACTTCCTTCCACTACCTTTGTTTATGTTACATTTTTGTCAAATAAATATTATTATTTTATTCCCATTCAATTTTTCACAAACTTAAGAATCCCAAATGCAACCAGTTTCTATTATTACCACCTTAAACTAAATACTTTTTATCTTTCTTGATTTACTTTAATACTCTACCAGTTATTTCTACTTCCAGTCTACTGCCCCCTCTTGTCCCTCTAGAGTAAATTATCTACCTAAAAAATGTAGCAATATTTTGAAAATAAATAAAATCATGCTAGTTCCTTGCTTATAACTCTCAAAGGCTTCCTATCCCAGACAGAATGAACCCAATTGTTCTTTCATAGCTACAAGGTCCTCTGTGACCTCTGGCTCCCTCACCAACCTCATTGCTTTCTGCACATCTCTAAAGGTAGATTTCTGTGCCCACTCTGAGCTCATTGGTCTTCTTGACACTCACAATCCCACTCTGTTCTCAGAGTAATGGCTCTGCTGTGCCAGTGCCAAAAAGAATCTCATTCCAGAGTCATGACTGGTCCCATATTTCATTTATGCATCTGTTCAAATGTCTTTCTTTCAGAAAACACTGCTCTATGAATGTAACTATCATGCATCCCCATGCAAGACTCTCTGCTCTTTCAACCTACTTTCACTTTTTTTCTTCATAGAACTTATATCTACCTGTTACTCTCTTTTCTAATATCAAATACTATGTTATCTTTAAAAATTGTAATGTAGTATATTATGCAATTTATATAATTTGCTTTACACTTTCCATTGAAATATAATTTCCAAGTTGTCAGGAATTTTCACTATTGTCAAGATTTTATATGAAAAATATTGAATAAATAATTGAAAAAATACATATATTTCCCTAAACTCTTCTGAACCCCCTTAAAACAATTTCAAGACATAAAGAGGACAGATAACTTTGCTGCTTAAGAACATTTGACCATTATTTATTTCCAAAAGTTGATAGAATGGTATTTTTTTAAATCACCTATTGTCAGCCAATCCTTTCAAGCACATTCTTACAATATGCCACCAAAATATAAATTTTAGCCACTCAATACCTAGCATTCTTCACATTTTTGCTTACTATTTCTCCTGTTTACAACAATTGTCTCTTAAATTATGGTTGTTGAATTCTTACACATTACTAAGTGCTATTCAAGTGCTATCTCTTACATGAGACTTCTTTGTTCCCTAATCATAATTGAGTTATACTCTCTAGCATTGCTACTACACTTTGCTTCTATGTTTACTATGTTGTGTATATAGTACCTCCCTTATATTCCAGTCAAAAATGGAAACCTAGCAAGATTCATGGGGAAATGATCTGCATTTTATTCATTTGATATATCTCATGATGTCCCCTACATGGCATAAAAAGCAGAGGAGAGCATTGAATAAATGCTTGTAAACTAAAATAAATTGAACAGAAAGAAATGGAAAATGATAAAATAGAACAGAACTCTATGACAAACCAAGCCTGCAAAGACATTCTCTTTCCCTGAATTGCTATCATGCTTTTTATCTGATTTTGATGAGCTGACAGAACTGTCTTTTACTCTGGCCAAATCGTAACTCCAAATAAATGGCTTTACTTTTTCATCTGTATGTTTAACGTAGTATGTAGCACTAAATAAATGTTTAATAGTTTGTAATTTTATTTTTTAAATATTTATTTATGTATTTATTTGAGAGAGAGAGAAAGAGAGTAGAGGGGAGGGGAGGGGCAGAAAGAGAGAATCTTCAAGCAGACTCTGCATTGAGCACATAGTCCAATGAGCTCGATCCCAGGTTCCATCCCATGACCCATGAGATCATGACCTAAGCTAAAACCAAGAGTCTGATGCTTAACTGACTGAGCCACACAGGCACCCTAGGGCTAATAATTTTAAAAGGAACAGAATCTTATATTGCATAATCTTAGATATGAAAATTAAAGAAAAAATGTTTCTTCAATCTGAATTTGACAGAGAACTGGCTGAGTACAAACAAAAAATGTTTCTTCCCCATACCAGGCAGTATTTGGTGACAATAATAATGACAATTAGGCTTAATTTGAAGGTGTTGCTTTAAAAAGGATAATGATATAATTCATTATAAATTAAACATTTCAATTTACTTTGGATTTCTTTATATGCTAATAAATATTATTTATTAGGTAATATTTTTACAATCTTTATTACTCACTAAATTTCCAAATTACAAAAAAAAGAAGTAAAATGAAAATCATAGACAAGTTAAAAATTTTTAAATGTCCAAAATAATAGATACACTCAATTTATCTTAATTATTTGGGTCCCCCAAAATTTAATGTTTCAGGGATTGAGAGAAAATTTGGGGTTCAATTTTTCTAGTGTCCAAATTGTTTAATATGCAATGTAATATGCACAAGGGCATGAGCAATTACATGCAAGAAGTCATTTTGAAAAATGAACTTATAAGAACCAATGGAAAAATAAAACAGGAAAACCAGTTATAGACTTGGTATCAGTAAAATTGCCCCTCAGAATAAAGTGTTTGAACAGAAACCTAAATAATGTGTGCATGGACAGGGGATAGAATAAGTTATAGGCACAGAAAACTGAAGTCAAGTGGAATTGGTTTGAAGTGCAGTTGAAATGAAGTCTACAGAAGAGAATAAAAGGTAGTGGAAACCAGATCACAAAAGGATTTATGTATTGCCAAATAAAATAAAAATATTGAAAGTGTATATATATTTTCTTTTGTATTTATTTTTTTTAAATTTTTAACAGCATGTTCTGTGATTAGATCTTAAAATTTGTGATCATTTATTTGGTAATAATAGATTACTAGACACATTGGTCTCATTCTGTGGTTGATTTGATGGGAGCAATGTTTTTGGTGAGGCCCCTTGGGCAGCTAAAAGGAAATACCTGCTCTGTAGGTATGACTTGTAATAGATAAATATATAATCTAAATACAGATATGTTAGATAGTTAAGCATAATTTTCAGTGATGTAGCTGGTGGTATGAACAGGATAAATGAATAGGAGATATAACATTATAGGACCAGGGTATAACGTTTTAGGGCCATGAAGGAGGAAGCATTTTTCTAGAATGACAGGGTCAGGAATAACTTTTGAGATTAAAGGACTGTCATTGAAGAATTTAAGAAGCATGTAGGGAGAGTCCCAAAAGTTAGATTTTCAGGAAGGACATAATATAAGTATTTAAAAATCAGATAAATAGGTAAAACAAATCAAATGTCCTCTTAAATCCTCCAAACTCAATCATCCAGTTTTACTTGTCAATATATCAAGAGTTTTAACTTTGAAACTACATACTAGACCTATTTCAATGTCTCTATGGTCACAGCACCAAGCATAAACTTGGGTAAGTTTATTTTATCCAATTTCAAGTGCTTAATATTAAATATATAAGCAACTGAGCAAAGAAAAAATAGAACAAATTTAATAATGATAGTTGAGCATTTTTGATATAGGATATTAGGTGGCATCTGGAAGAGAAAATAAATTGTTAAAGTTTATAACATGTATTTTATGGCTTGTAGGAATATAATATATATTAATATTTAGTTTACCCCTATTTCTACATTTTTTGTGTCAAAATGTTGCTTTTTTAAATTACAACAATTATTTTACTAAAGTGCAAAATTGCCCACCACGTAAGATACATTCATTTACAAAGCCAATTTCTAATGGGAAATTGGTAAATAAAGGTTTCTTTGAGCAACCTAGTGTATTAAGCAGAAATAATATGTTTGTAGTTAGAGGCTCTCATGTGCTCTTTAATGGAACAAATGCAGACAAATTATCATAATAATGTTTCACTTCCTTCAGGGCTCAGTAATTTGAGAAAAGATAAATGGTCTTAGTAGTTGTGAAGGGGCTGAGAGAATAATGGGGAAAAAGAAGATTAAAAGGTCAAAAAGCAACTATCTAAAAAGGAAGCATTATTGCAATTAAATACAGGAGAGAGTAAGTAAACACATTATATCTTCAACAAAAACAAAACTTAGCTGAATGTCAAATAAATGAACATTTGGGTTTTCAAGGCATGTATGTATTTGAGTGATGCACATTAACAGAAAAAGCAGAATGCCTGTGTCAATTGAAATCATATACTTTGGAAAGAAAAGAGAGTATAGGGAAGAGCAGAATCACAATGTAGAGAAAAGAGGTATGTCATAACCCAGTGAAGACTAAACCTAGCATAGTCATGGCAAAACTGTTTACAGATTGCATTGGAATTTCTGACCTGATGTAGAAATCCCTCAAGAAATGAATTTCTTGGTTTCCTGTTCTATTTTATGTGCTGTCAGCTTAATGTATGTTCAAAGAAATAACTGATAAGCAAGAATTTGAAGAAAAAATAGCTACTTTTGATGAAGCTGGTAATAATTATAATCTTGAATACCAATAAATTAAGACAGATTGCTAATTGACATTGCAGATAGAGGAAAACTAAACCTGTATATACTTGCAAAGGGGCTACCCACAAATACCAGTTGGGTTGCCCCCACAAAATTTCAGCCATATCATCATGAACTTCCATAATACTTGGAATAAAGAGAAGATACAGAGTCTCAAGGAGAGGAAATCATGGGTTATATGCAAATTTGAAATAAGATGGGCATGCATCACACTCAACAGCAGCTGACTGGTAAATGATATATTGTCTTCCAACATTCTGAGGGAACACAATTTTCGATCTGGATTTCATACACAGCCAAAACGTAACACAACAGAGGAAGGGAGGATAAAGATATTTTCAAATATTATATGTCAGATAATTTATCTACAATGAAGCCAAACTCAAGAGAGGACATTGGAAAGTGTGTTTTATCAAAAGAGAAACTAAATATAAAATCATATGACATAGGGCATTCCACCCAGATGAAGAGCTGCAGGAGTGCACAGAATGTCGGGATGGCCCCTATCAAGGAAGAAATGACTTCTGGAGCTTGGGGGTTGAGGGTTCAGGACAGTGTGTTGGAGACAACTGATCTCTGGAAAATTTTATGGAGCAACTCTTGAAGTGTGAAGACTTGTTCAAGAGGACAGAGAAATCAAGAACAAGTTGATGAAAAAATGAATCTATTATTGGGGCCCCTGGTGGTATAGTAGGTTAAGTGTCTGCCTTCAGCTCAGGTCATAATCACGAGGTCTTGGGATTGAGCCCCTGCATCAGGCTCCCTACTCAGCATGGAGTCTGCTTCTCCCTCTCCCTCTGTATCTTCCCCCTGCTTTTGCTCTCTGTCTTTCTCAAACAAATAAATAAATAATCTTTTTAAAAAAAAAGTGAGTCTATTATTAACACTAGGAACAAAACTTGTATAAAGAAATAAAACAATTACTCCACCAAAGCAGTGACCAATTTACCATAGTTATACAGATGGTTTCTTGTATTGAAGAAGCAAATCTCATGATATATAACCATTTCATTCCATTTTATTTATTTATTCTATTTTTATTTATCTATACCAGTTTCTATAAACATGCATGTTGGGAGAGGTACTTTCCTTGCCTTCAGAGCTAAAAGTTAGGCAATCCCATGATGATGCTTCTGGTAATGGTGAAAAAAAAAAAAAAAAAAAAAAGAATTCCCATACTTCTAAAATTTTCTTTTCATCTAAATTCACTTGATTTCTTAACTCTCACTTGTAGATTTTAGACTAAAAGTTCTGGCACAACAACAATTTTGTATTTCTGGATTATTTTCTATCATCTAAATGCAGAATTTTGATGGATATTATGCATTTCTCAATAAATATTTCCAATTTCCTGCTATTTGTATCCTGCTAAAATATAAACACTGATTATTAACTTAGTAAGAATTATCATTGGGCTATTACTATTATAAAGAGAAGCTCTCCTCTACACTTGTCTTTCTTTTTCATACAAAATATTTGACAACCATGATGTGTCTAAATCAAATTTACTCTTGCCACCTTCTATGGATATCATATTTTAACCCCCAAATTATCTCATTTTTCTACCTTGAAGAATTGTTTCTCTTCCTTTTACTACCTCATTTATTTTTGGATATATACACATGCTAATACCCTCCAAATTAAAGTAAAACAAAAGATAATATTCCTCAAACTCATATACTCTTCCAGATGCTTCATTTCTCAACTTCTCTTCAGTGTAAAACTTTGTAAGAATCTGTGGTCTCCTTCCCTCTCCTTATTTTCTCACTCTAAACCCACTAGAATGAGGCCTTTGTCCTCACCACTCACCAAAGTGCTATCTTTCATAGTGTCTGGATAATTATTTTCATCTCACTTGATCAGTAGCATTTGATATAATTGATGCCTTTCTTTTCCTTCTCTTGGTTCTGTAATATTACTATTACTTGGTTCTTCTAATACACTGGTCATCCTTTTCATTTTCTTCATTAAATTATCATCACTTAACATAACTAATTTTTTTAAAAGTGTCCTACATATTAGTTTTGAATCCATGCTCTTGTTACTTTATTCCCTAGGGGTTCACATGGAGACACTTAACTTTAGGAATTTATCCATTTCTTCCAGGTTGTCCAATTTGTTGACATATGGTTTTTTCATATTCTTTTAAAATCGTTTATATTTCTGTGGTGTTTGTAGTTCTCCTTTTTCATTTGTGATTTTATTTGGATCCTTTCTCTTTTCTTTTTGTTAAGTCTGGCTAGGGGTTTATCAATGATAAATGATAAATACTTCTCCATCTTCTCACTTTCAATCCACCAGTGTCTTTAGATCTAAAATGAGTCTCTTGTAGGCAACTTTTACATGTGTCTTGCTTTTTTGAACACCCATGTCTTTTGACTGGAACACTTAGTCCATTTACATTCAGAGTAATTACTGATAAGTATGTATTTAGTGTCATTTTATTACTTGTTTGTTTGTTTGTTTTTTCCTTTTTTCTTTTTTCTTTTTTCTTTTCTGAAGATTTTCTCTCTTCCTTTATTGTCTTTTTCACTTTTGGTCTTTCCTTTCCACTCATAGTCCCCTTTAATATTTCTCACAGGGCTGGTTTAGTGGTCACAAACTCCTTTAGTTTTTGTTTGGGAAAGTCTGTATCTCTCCTTCTATTCTGAATGAGAAGGTTTGCTGGATAGAATACTCTTGACTGCATAATTTTCTCACTCAGCACATTGAATATATACGTTACTCCATTTTGGCTTGACAAGTTTCTGTTAAGAGATTTGCAGCTAGCCTTATAGGTCTTCCCTTATAAGTTAGGAACTTTTGTCTTGCTGCCTGTGGGGTTTTCTCTTTATCACTATATTTTGTAGTTAATTACAATATGTCTCGGGTCCTGTTTTTGTTGATTTTGATGAGAGTTCTCTGTGTCTCTGGATCTAGATGTCTGTTTCCTTCTCCAGATTAGGGAAGTTTTCAGCTATGATTTCCTAAATAAATTTTCTGCCCCATTCTCTCTCTCCTTTTCTTCTTCTCCTCCTCCTCCCCCCCCCCCTCTCCTTCCCCCTCCCCTTCCCCCTCCTCCTCCTCCTCCTCCTTCTTCTTCTTCCTCTTCTTCTTCTGACTCCTATAAAATGAATGCCAGTATGTTTGATGGAGTCACTGAGTTTCCTAAGTCTATTCTTGTATTCCATAATTCTTCTTTCTCTCTTGTTCAGCTTCATTGTTTTCTGTTATTTTGTCTTCTAT
>PISX010013544.1:0-15105 GCA_004024625.1 Mellivora capensis | reverse complement strand
TTCCCCCTCCTCCTCCTCCTCCTCCTTCTTCTTCTTCCTCTTCTTCTTCTGACTCCTATAAAATGAATGCCAGTATGTTTGATGGAGTCACTGAGTTTCCTAAGTCTATTCTTGTATTCCATAATTCTTCTTTCTCTCTTGTTCAGCTTCATTGTTTTCTGTTATTTTGTCTTCTATATCATTTATTTGTTCCTCTGCTTCTTTGATCCAGTGTTCATTGCATCAAGCCTGTTTTGAATCTCAGTCATGACATTTTTTTTTCATTTCTGACTGTTTTGTAACTCTTTATCTCTGTGATAAGGCCTCTCTGAAGTTTTTCCATTCTTTTCCCAAGTCCAGGGAGTATCCTTATGATTGTGCTTTAAATTCTCCATCAGATATATTACTTATATCTGTTTTGCTTAGATTCTTGCCTGTGAGCTTATCTTATTGTTTCTGGGATACATTCCTCCATCTTGGCATTTTGTCTCACTATCTGCCTTCCTCTCTGTTAGAAAAACTCATTATGTTTCCTGCCCCTGAGAATGATAGCTTTATGGAGAAGACTTCATATAGTGTCCAGGGACCTGGCACTTCAGTAAGGGTTTCTGGTATGTCCTGTGTGCACTTGGCTGCTGTATTTTGACTGTTCTTTTATTCAGGTCAGTCATCTGCAGAGGTTCTCCAGGCCTGCAGTGGGTACTGTTTGGTTCTTGGCCAGAATGTGGTGAGTTTTAACTAGGTGTGTTCTTGTCTGTTTGTTAAATGAAGCCTGATACTACTTCCACTACACACACACACACACACACACACACACACAGAGTTGTGGTTGATGTATTTTTATTTTTAAGATGAGAGAAATAACAGTTTATTTGTGTGCTTATGGGAATAATCCAGTAGAGAGTAAAACTCACTGATGTAGGACAGAAAGAGAAGAGCTGCTAGAGAAGAGTCTTTAAACAAGAAAAAAGTGATAAATTAGCAAATAAATGGAGACATTCAATTTATGTAGGAATAAGGAAATTCCAAAATCTGTAGCAGGAAGTGGGTAAAATGAATATGGAATACAAGGGTTGATTGATTTCAATTTTCTTTTATTTCTCATTTTTTTGTTATGTTAGTCACTATACGGTACATCATTAGTTTTTGATGTAGTATTCCGTGGTTTATTGTTTACATAAGAAACACAGTGCTCCATGCAATATTTGCCCTCCTTAAAAGGTAGGAAGAAGGTCATCTGGTGTAAGAATGGTGGAGGATGTGTCAGGGTGGTTGGGACAGGGAATAAACCAGCATGTTTTCCTGGCAGTACTAGGAACTCTACCAAGTCCTATGTGATCTGATCCCTAATATTATGATCTGGTTGCTAATATTATGCTCTACAACATGACCTTCCATAGTAATGGCATGGCTCTCTTAGTCTCTTAATCAATCCTATAAAATACCAAGCACATTTCTGCCTTAAAAGTTTCAATGTTTGTTCCTTTTGCCTGGAACTCTTTCTTTTGAGATCCACATAGATCTTTTCTCATCTTATCAGGCCTCTATTCTAATGTAAGTTTATGAAAGGGGTATTTTATAGCCAACCACCTTACTACCTTCTACTTCCTTATCTCATTTTATTTTTCTTTTCTTTTTTTTTAAGATTTTATTTATTTATTTGACAGAGATCACAAGTAGGCATAGAGGTAGGCAGAGAGAGAGGTGGAAGCAGGCTCCCCACTGAGCAGAAGGCCTGATGCAGGGTTCAATCCCGGGACCCTGGGATCATGACCTGAGCTGAAGGCAGAGGCTTTAACCCACTAAGCCACCCATTTGCCCCTCATTTTATTTTTCTTATTAGCACATATCATTACTTGACATATTGATTTGCTTATTTATGCCTGCCTTTTCCTAATAGAATTGTATTTCCACAGGTGCCTAGGTGATTCAGTAAGGTTAAGTGACTGCCTTCTGTTCAGATTATGATTTTGGGGTCCTGGGATCAATTGCCACATCGGTTTCCCCCTGCTCTGTGGGGAGCCTTCCTCTCCCTGTCCCTCTGCTGGCCACTCCCTCTGCTTGTGCTCCCTTTTTCTCAAATAAATAAATAAAATCTTTTTAAAAAAATTGTATTTCCGTGATACTATTCCCAGGTCCCAGAAAAGTGAGTGGCTGTTGGTGTTAATGACTAACTCTTTCAAATGACTGCCTGAATGAATGATTACTGAGGGAAGAAGAGAGAGAATTTAGTAGACATAAATTTCCAACATAATAGGAAGTGCATAATGGATAATGTCTGTATTGTTTATTCAAGAGACATGGGTATGGAAATAGTATTTAAATAACTGGAATTAAATCATAGTACAATTGATAAAATTATCAAAAGTGCTTGCTTTTTAGGGCAGTATTGACATGAGAGAGAGGATGCAAAGTATTTATTTTTGTTATACTCATTTAACATGGTTGATTTTTTTAGCATAACTTAATAACACTGGTAAACACCAAAAGCAAACTATTATAAAAGGTTAGTTTGAGTGAAATGATGCATTTTACTGTCATTTCTGTTATCTAAAACTGTGATTGGGTGTCTCTTCTGCCACCACAAATGAAATAATTTGAAAAAGCTGAAAGCCCCCAAAATCAATATATCCAATGGCAATCACTTTTTGTAACAATCTGCGATTAGGCAAAGAAAAATATCCATTTTAATCCACCTAAAAAACCTGGCTTTAATACATTCAAATATGACTAAGTTCAAGTCCATTCATCTCTAGCCAGGAGATGTGATAGTAGAGTATCTAGACACAAAGAGCCTGTATTGAAATGAATGTTTTCCTGCCGTGTGGTGTCATGCAAGTTAACTATTTCCATGCCCTAGTTTCTTCATTGTTAAAATGGGGATGTCTATACTTTAGAACTATGTTAGTGAAGAAATTAATAAATATACAAGATGTACAATAATATCAATACATTGTTATGGCAAATGGTAACATCATCATAATTATTATTATTACTGTGTGTATTATTTTAAGTGATCTCCAAATGTCTACATGGGCTTCCCTCTTTTTATATATAAATTGTAAGACAATGGTGGATGTAGACACACATTATAGGACCAACACAGAGATTAAAGTTTAATCAAGAGCTCCTCTTAAGTGCCAGGCAATCTCAATTCCCATTTGGTGAAATTTTGGCAGTTTACTATACAACACAAAAGGATAATCTGTGGATTTTAGTGAAAATGAAAAGTGCATGTTACAATTCTCTGTAAGCTGAATTTAAAATGCTGTTTGAGGTGGAGAGTTGGAAGTGTTAAGCAATAGTTCGTTTTTGGGGTTTAAGGTGGCTTGTGTGTTACTCCCAGTATAGCAATTCAAATTTTGCCACCAGTGCCCAGCTGTGTTCTGTGTAGTCCTAACTTTTTAGAATTCTTTGTTTCATCCCTATGAATTATTTTCATGTGCATTTGTGAGTATGAGTGTGTGTGTGTGTGTGTGTGTGTGTGTGTGTGTGTGTGTGTTTAGGGCCAGATGTATATAAGAATTCTTTTAAATCATTTGAAACTCCATGCCTTTTGATGGGCTTTTAACAATACATCAGAAACTTTTCCTCTAAGTAAAGTATTCTGCTATAAGTACTTGGCTTCAGGTGGCTCACACATAGATGAGGGCCACAAGATGTGAAATGTAGAAGAGGCCTGGAGAAGTTTCAGGTCTTCCTAGAATAGTTTCCATGGTACACAGAGGAGAATGCAGTCTGAAGATGGGACTGAACCAGAGCCAGATCTCTGGACTCCTGTCGAACTATTTCAACGGCATCCTATAGCTTCAAACAAACCAAAAGGACAAATATAACTCATGGTCGCTGATGGATTGGGTGTTATCTCCGTGATTTTATTATGAATTTTTCTGCTTTGTCTGGACTGCAGTGCTCTTAAATATACATATATTTTGAGAGAGACGCTATGTTTTACCACTTCTTCATAAAGAAATGGGGAAAACGACACTATTTATAGGAAGATAAAGAAAGTGGACATTTTATGAAGGCATGCGTTTTAAATTAGATGAAGACCTAAATCTGCCGCTGAAATTACCTGCAACTATACAGACAATACTATAGCTCAAGACAATCCAACACAAATCAGGTAGAAAATTATTCCCCTATAAATCTTAATCTTCCACAATTTTATTTTCTCCCATCTATTTGCTATGTGGCACTCCTGAATTTTAGGTGCTAGGTCTATTACTTGGAAATAGGCTTGCCCTAATAAAACTGACATTTCTAAAGGGCTGTTTTCATAGAATCATGCTCTTGCTTCTAAGATCCCTAATTCAGCACCATTGACATAGTCTCAATTCTTCACAAAGAACAATACCAAGAACAAAGGGAGAAATAAAAATAAAAGGAGAGAGCAGATGAGAGCAGGGAAAAACTCTTAAAGCTGTTTTATTTCTCATAATTCAAGAAGTTATAACATTCATTTAAATCGAAACTCAACTTCTCCATTCTCAACTACCTTTGTACTACCAGAGTCAGGCAAAAATAGGCAGACTTTTAAATTATTTTTGTATAAGTTCTCTTCTTTAACAAAAACTTAATAACTTTTTTCTTTAGCTCCAGATTTTATCTCAAATAATGGATTGATTATATGATATATACATTCAGTTTTCACAGAAGTAGTGAAAACCCAGCAGGTTTTTAAGTGAACATTTCCAGTCTAAGAGCAGAGTATGAAAGAATAATGACTAATCTGAAAGCAGAATGTGGTATCTTATTCAACTCTTATGAAATTCACAACAAAGTCTTCTATTCTCTTCAATTATATCATTTCAGTTTTTCCTGTGGAAGGCAGCGTTTCAGCCAAGCTGAAATGAGTGGAAGTAAAATACTTCATCTTTGCAAACGGCTGTTTGCATGTCATGGTATCTCAAGCTTTTAGGTATCTTATGCATTATACTTCAAGTTTCAGAGCCAAATGTGTTCTTAAAATAATTCTATATATTAATTTGTGACACCAGCTCTCCAACTCTATCTCTTTGTTTCAGGAAAGATAAATTTGCTTGTTCTAATTAATTATAGATGCCACAGACTAAATTTTACTCTCATTGTTTTATGAGAAATATGAATTTGCTATTTAGAAAAAAAGTAAATCACAAGCAAAACATGGCAAATCAGGCTTTGTAAATAGAATATTTTAAAAACTTACTTACATAATGTTGGTAAGTGACAAAACCAAGGTTTTATTTCAGATAAAGTTATATATCAAAGGTTAAGCACAAATAGTTTCTTTGGTATGGGATTTATTGTTGCTTTTAAACCTTTAAAACACAAACATACTCAGTGATTTATTACACAGTACATTCTAAACGTGTCTGACCATAGAATTCATACTTCTTAGAGCATCTTGCCAGAAAAGGGTTTCATGGGACAACATCTTAAAAGACTGTGTGAATAAAACCAGTAATAGCACACTTTATAAATTTTAATACCACAGATGTTATCTTTCCTTTTCCGTTCTGTCAAATAGAAGCAAATCCTTTAGGGACCATAGGTAATTTAGAATATACTAATTTTATCAAAGCACAAATAAGTGATACTGTAAGGTAGTAATTAGAGCCTTCTTTGATTTTTATTTTGTTTGTGTATTTTATCAGTGATATACTTAGCTGATAGTAATATTCACTTGCTAACTATTCATTTACTTATAAATATAAGATACCTTAAATTCTCATCAAAATACTTCCAGTTATTGTTTTGATTAAAATTTTATTGCTGCAACTTACTTTTCTTTTACCTTTTTATTTGATTAAATGTTGCATCTATCTTTAGTTATTACTAGAGATATTGGATCAGTTTGAAAAATTCAAATTTATCATCTCCATTATATGGTTCATTTTTTTAAAAAGACAAGGTTATTTAATAATTTTGATTTCACAAAGATTTCTCTATAACCTTTTCCATGTCACAAGAAAACAATTATATCTAAAAAGTTAAACTGTCAAATGGAAAATTTTTACAAAGTATGTATTAAAATATGAGAAAATGTTTAAAGTTGTATATATTATTTATCCTCTTGCTTATTATTTTCCAATGACAGTAGATGGATTCCTTGCAAAATAAAACAAAACAAAAAAACCAAACCAAAACAAAACAAAACCCCACAAAAACAAAACAAAAAAACCCACAAATAATAATGTGTTCAATAAATCAGCTACACACATATACTAAAACACACAGAAAATTTAAGAAAAAAATAGCTAAATTAAAGTTTAAGCAACTTATGTGAAATCAATTCTATTTCCACACTTATATACAGTATAGTGTAGGTCTACTTTGTCATCATTTGCCATTGATTTCATCATTGACATTGACTGCAAACCTTTAAAAAAAAAAAAACAACTCTCTCTTGAAATAGCCCTACCACAAGAATCTTTAGACCACCTAATTTCACAAAGGAAGTCAACTCTTCTTTTTAGGAGAGATTGTATTGTCAATGTATATAAGTTCTATCTTTAATTTTTAAGTATTTTAGTATACAGTAAAATACAGTATTTCATTAGGCTTAGGAAAACATTTTTTCTGGATAATTTATAATCATGTCACCATTTTTGGTTTGCAGCTTACATAAATATTCAGGTAACCAACAAATTCATCCAAATTAGATATTTTAAAAGGTCATTTGTTTATTTGCTTGTCTGTTCATTGGTTTGTGTTCTTTTATAGGGGCTGGAAGGACGTTTTTAAAGCTACCAGTATTTTTCTAAATATATTTTCCAAATAATTAAGGAAAAAAATGTAAAAGTCCTCTTAGCCCTAGTACTGATATTATTTTGGGATTATGTGAACATAATTTATGTTATGATCTCCAGAGTTCTGAGCTCTGAGTTGTGAGTTCTGATCTCCAGAGCTTAACAATATCCCCATTGTGTCAAATATTATTGAGGTTACAAACAGATGCATTATTTTTATGTTATTAAGTCAATAAAAACTGATGTTGGAGAAATTGGAAGATTTTTGAGATGAAAGGAAACAGGATGTTGCTGTGTGCACCTGCTTCTGTTTCATGTGAATTGCTCTTCCATTACAGTGGACCTCCTGAAGTTCCAGAATAAGAGAACTAAATCCTTTTAATCCAAATTTTCTTTTGTTTTTATTACAATATAAAATGTTTACCCTATTCCGCAGTCTTTGGACTGGCTCAAATATTTCCCTTTGCCATGTGGTGATATATCATACAAGACTTAATCACAAAAGCAAAAACCAGGATAATTAGAGAGGAATTTCCATGCAGGAGGCTGATTACATAGGTGATGTAAGATCTAAGAAAACAAGGTAAGGCAAGTCAGAGATCAACAGGAGAGGAAGTACTCTCCCTCTAGACTTGAGGGACAAAGAGATGAGGTTTTATAACTTGTGCTGGAGACCCCAGCTTTCCTTGCAGTATCTGGATATATGGGGTGTGGGCTCCTAGGAAGCTGGTGGAGATCTAGATTCTCCCAAAGTCAGAGAGGTAGTGGGAGAAAGAACATGGCATCCCTTTTTTTCATCCCATTATGAAACCTGGGTTAAAGCCAGCTGATAAGGGAGCAGGGGAAGTTTGGCAGTTGGAGTTGGCTCCTCGGGAATATAGAGAATAGTAGCACAGGGATAAGGAATGGCTCTGAGGCCAAAAGGCACAAGGATAGCACGGTCTATCTGATTTGTCACTTAGCACCTGTAATAGTTAATTTTATGTGTCAATCTGAGTGAATCATGGAATTCCCAGATAGCTGGTTAGACATAGTTTTTGGATATGTCTGTGAGGGTGTTTCCAGAAAAGATTAGCTTTTGAACTGGTAGACTGAGTGAAGCAGATTGTCATCTTCTGTGGATGGGCATCATCTAGTTCATTGAGGATCTGAGTAGAAAAAGACAGAGGAAGGTTGAGTTTGCTCTCTGACCTAGTGCATGAGACATCAATCTCCTCCTGCCCTCAGTGCTCCTGGTTCTTGGCCTTTGAATCCACACCATTGGCTCTCTGCCTCTTAGGTTTTTAATGTGCACTACCAGCTTTTCTGTAGATGGCAGATCATGAGACTTCTTAGGTTCTATGGTCACATGAGCTAATTCTTTATAATAATAATGATAATGTACATGTTCTATATTATATATATTATATATAATAGTTGCATGTGTATGTATATCTATCATCTATCTATATCTATCATCTATCTATCTATCATCTATCTATCTATCCATCATCTTATTGGTTCAGTTTCTCTGGAGAACCCTGACTTATCCAGCACCCATCATCACTTTGATTTCTTTGTTTAGCTCTCATACAGCAATTGCATTATACTCCTCTCCCCTACAACACGGGGCTATTAGAAATCATACACACATACATCCTTTCCTCAATAATCAGAGACGCAAAATCCATCCATTTTCATATCCATGTCTATGGCATTACACAGACCTTTGTGCTGGGTTATAGATATGACTCCTTGTGGTTTGGTGACATTTACACTAAGTTCTTATGTAAAGCATAACCTTAATCAAAATAGTAATGGAAAGGGAAAAATAAAATAAGTAAATATATGATAAATATCAATTAATAAATTAATGTTGTATAAGTAAATTATAGAGTAAGAACCCTTCCAGAATATCTGGAGAACTCCAGACATAGCCTTCCCTCCTGCTTTATGTGCTATAAATTTGTGTCAAGTTAGTATGCACAGAATCTCCCAGAGATTTCCTTACAAATGAAAATACAAGGTCCTGCCACATCTCTCCTACACAAACATGCAAGCATCCATGTGCATACACACACACACACAGACACACACACAGACACACACAGAAATGGAGATTTGGGAGGGGCTAGAAATTGATGCAGATGATTCATGAATTTTACAGTGGGAAACAGTTTTTACCAAAAGCCCTAGTTTTCTGTTAAGTATATTCCTTTGTCTCCCAAGAACACTAGAAATTGTCTTGCCCCAATTTTGTTCTGTGAAGACCAATTGCTTGACATTTCCTCATTGCTTTCAATCCTTATGTTTGTTTTCTTTTTTTTATTTTAATATTTTTTTTATTTCTTTTCAGCGTAACAGAATTCATAGTTTTACACCACATCCAGTGCTCCATGCAATGCATGCCCTCCATAATACCCACCACCAGGCTACCCCAACCTACCAACCCCCGCCCCTTCAAAACCCTCCTTATGTTTGTTTTCAATCCTTATGTTACAAATTATCTTACGTGGAAATACACTTGAATTGAGTATTCAGAGGCAGATAATTTCTTTGGGGAGCTTCTGAGAATTACTCCTTTGGAAAGAAGGCGAAGGAAGCAGGATAGAACAATGGAGAAAGTGGGTGGTGTTGCAGGCTCAACAGACATCAGCCAGGATCCCAAATGCACTGAAGCTCGGACATTTACTGGAGCTAGTCCCACACTGTGGTGAGGGAGTAGAACCTTACACTAGTCATTAGATGTTGACTGCCTTTGGAAATGCAATCTGGCCTTTGGCCAGACAAAGCTTTTCAGAGTAGGGCAATTTCCAGAGATGACTGACAGTTGAAAGGTGTCAGCTGCCAGCATCCCCAGCCCCTGAATAGTATTTTGATCCTGAGATAGATCTGGGGAGTTCACAAGAGCAAGAGCTAAATCTTATTCATATTCAAATTCTGTATTTTCTTCAAGTATTTTTCATTCTCTAACAACTGCAGTTCTCCGTAGCCACTTCCCTTTCTATGCATAATTTATGGTCTATATGCACTCAGCTGGAATCCATTGGTGACGTCCTCATTTTGTGATTTAAACATACATATAGCTATATGTGTGGAGAATCAAGTATTCAGCAATATACATATGTCAATTCTCCACGCATAAAACACTTGCCCCTTTAGAATAGTAATATATAGTTATTTGAATGTGCATGCAGTTCAAACTAGATTAATGTTTAGTAGAGATTATTACATTTATTTTTATATATATGAAGAAAAGTATTATTCAGTAGTCAGATGTGTTTTTAGTTTATTAAATGTTAAATATTGTTTTAAAATGCATACATGTTGAAACAAAACATCAGAATATTGGTAATTGTTGAAACTTTGTGATGATATGTGTGGTATATTATTATTTTTTTTACTTTGTATATGTTTTAAAAAATAATCTTTAACAATTTTAAATTTATATCGGAAACAAAATACATGCAAAATGACAACATTAGTGTATTAGGGTTCTCCAGAAAGAAATGAACCAATAGGATACACACATGTACACACACACACCTACATACTTATGAGGAATTAGCTCATGTAACTATGGATGGAAAACCCCACATCTGTCATCAGCAAATTGGAAACCAAGGGAAGCTGGTGGCATAATTTTGTTTCAGAACTTTGGATTGAGAATTAATGGGGCTGGTGGCATATTTGTAATCCAAGATCAGAAGATAAAATGTGATGTCCCTGCTCAACCAGCAAAACAGGTGAAAAAGGGGTGAGTCTCTCCTTCCTCTGTCTTTTGTTCTAGTCATTCCTTCAGTGGATTGGATGATGGCCACCCATATTGGGAAGGACAATTTACTGAGCCTACTGATTCAAACCTTAGTCAATTTCAATCCAAAACACCTCACAGACACACAGAGATATTTATCTAGTCACTCCGTGGCCAGTCAAGTTAACACATAAGATTAACCATCACAGATCACTATTTTGCTTTGGCATCCCAAAATAAAATGATAATAGAAGATGATAATCCAATTCACTCTGAAATATGTTTTCAATGTATGAGTGAGGAAAAAACACAATAAAACTCTATAAAATCCAAACACTGAAGTGTTTACATTTGAGGGTTAATAAACATTTAAAAAATCCTAAAGTGGATTTATGGACAAGAATACATGTTATGCATCATGAAAATTTTAAAAGTTCATATATAATAGCTATAAAAGAAGAAGATTCTGTCAAATCAAATTACAAGAATCCCTTCTAATCCACTAGGAGATCAGTATTTGAAAATACTGATACACATTTATGTTCACATAATCAAATTTAAATTTGTTCACTCCTTCTAGTCCCACATTTTAGCTTATTCATCCATGGTTATTTTACATTAGCATATTAACTTTGCAAGTAAAATTCCTCAATCTTTTCTATTTACTTTCACTTACAAGCTGGTACTTACAGAAACACAATACACTAGGGTAACTGTTAAAGGGATACTGAATATGAAATAGTTGTTATGAATACAAACATTGAAACATCAAATTTTGTGTTTATTAAATGTCACTGATTTTAATCTGTCCTTCCTATTCTTATGCAACTTATCTGTCTGGATATAACTTTACTGGTTCTTGGTAAATTGATTACTACATTTCATGTTTGTAAAGGGGTATTACAGGTTGCCGAACCCACAAGGCTGGACTAGAAGGTTAATGACAGATTTGCTTTGCAAAATGTCATACCAATTGATGCCATGAGACTGACCATGGTCCAATGGTAATTCATTTATAAATGTAATAGTGCTCTAATCAATTCTAATCTAAAAATATCTGAAAATGACATTTGTCCTTAAAACTCGTGAACACTGTTGCTGAGTAGAAAAGCCAACATGGAATGAACAGAGAATTTGGTCAGCCAACACTCTAATCACTAGAGTTAGAATGAAGAAAAAGAAAATAACACATATACATTTATATTTATATATATTCCTGTATAATGCCTGCCAGTCTCATGCATAGAACAAAAAAGAAATCACAGATTTTTATGAATTTTTCTTGAAAATGGGGTTAGTTCTTTTCATAGAGCCTGATTCTTTGCATTTCATATGAAGAAGTGATAGATTATATCATAACGTCATGAACTAATCTGAACAGTAGGGGAAACTAAAGGAGAGCCCACCTAAAATAGTGACTGTAATTTCATGGATAAGAGTTTATTTGCAGTAGACTTCTCTGCCTCAGCAAGGGATGATGATAACCCTCTTCAATTGCCTTAGACGTGAAGGGCAGATAACTGAATTCATGGTAACTTGTCAGTCAGAATGATGGCATCATTCATGGTTCACAGTTCAATCTCTCTGTTAGTATTTCCTTAGACTAGACACTTTTTTTTTAAATCTGAAATGGGAGAAACACGAGTGCTCATGCTACCCAGAGAGAGCTAATGTCTTTATACATAAAATGTTGAAGGTTTTGTTCACCAGAAATCCTTACATGAGAACAAAGAATGAAACTTCCTGAAGAAATTCATGTGTCAAGTCATCTGAGGCACCTGCCCGATCTAAAACTGGTCTAAAGCACCCAGGGTAGGTGGCAGGTGGCCCATGGAGAGGCACCATAAGCATGACAGAGCTTGTGAGATTCTCATGGTGGCCTCAGTGTGAAGTTAGGGGAGAATAAACAATGTCTAGGGAGAATTACTGTGAAAAAATCATCTGTGATATTCAAAGTGAAATTCCTGCTCTTACACTCTTAAGGATGACAAACAGAAAAGATCAGCATTATTATTTTGCTTATTTGTGATTCTATGTTGATGCAATGGCCTATAACTGCCTTATCCAGAATTAACAAGGGTGCATTTCAAAAGATGACTGACTTAGTGAGCAAAAGATAAGACTCTGTTCTCAGCCTGTAACAACATCAAATGTCGTGGAAGAGTTTTCTAAGAACAAAATGATTTTACATCATTTGATTGTGTATGCATTATGAACACATGTCTATATGAATTCCCAAGTTTTATCCCAAAGAATCATAAATGGGATATGTAGTGTTTGAATTCTTAGTGAGGTGCAACCAGAATCACTTCTGTGTCACTCAGAAAGGAAAAGCTCTATTAAAATAACACTGAGTGAATCACCTGCAAGCTGGGCAGGCCAGAGAACCAGATATGGAAAACATTCTTTTGGGAACAATAAGCAAAAGAGCATTTAGAACTGACAGATGCAAGATAACCTGCTGCTAACACGGAATGTTAGCCATTCCAGCTCATGTGCCCAGCAGAGATTGTGCTGGTCCTGCAGGAAGGCCACCTTTCCGCAGGGACCACTGGTGCTAATGAGAAATCTTTATTTTTCCAGTTTCTTTCAACCGCTGAGTGCTGTTTTAAAATCTAGACAGGTGTATCTGATTAGTGAAGCCTAAATCCAAGGAAGCCTATAATGCAGATATCTGCTATTTTTAATGTCTATAGTGATAAGTTGATTGACTCTCTACCCCCAAAGTCTCATAGGTTAGACATTAACCAAACAAAAGATGGGGGAATCAAATACTTCAATAACAAAAAAAATAATAATCAATGTGCTAGTGTCCACTAAATTGATTATGAAATACCATATAAAGATTTTCTACATGTACACATAATTAATTCTTATATGAGTAACAAGAGATATTCTTAGAAGTAGAATAACTAAAATTCTCATCAGTTGCTGCATCTATTTCATCAGGGATTATCCCATGTTCCAGAATATTGTGTGACATCAATTACCAATTTGATATTCCCTGACTAATGGGTTGAAAAAAAAAAAAGCTAATCTCAACCAAGATACCTACATAAAATAATGGGCAAAAAGCATGGGAAAAAGAGGAAATTGAATTATATTAATGTATACGCAATGCAGTGGTTCATGATACAATATATAAAAATACATGAAGGTGATGATCTTGTTTCTGAACTAGTTACAAGGCAGACTATAATATTATTTTTTATTTCTATTCTTTATTGCTAGGATGACTGTATGTGCTGGTTTTCTCAGTACAATCATCGTTTACACTTGTCATCCTGACATCCTTATGACACAATATTTATTCCAGGTTTTAAAAATAGTACTGTTATTAATTGTTGTGTTACCTGAACTGATGTAGGTTATTGAGGCTCCACTGTATTTCTGATCTCTATTATGGTTTTGCCTAGGGCTGTGCAAGACACTTTGCTAACAGAGTGTTAAATTTGAAAGACATCTAGTAATAACTTCCTAGATGCAAAGTAACTAATACTTCCACTTCAAGGAGAGCAGGAAGGGCATAATTGATAAATTATACTCAGAAAAAATAAAAAGGAAGGCTACCTTTTTGGAAGTTCAGTGGTTGTGGGAGATTAGAAATCACTGCCCTTGTCAGTCACCCGGTGTCTCACCCTGTAGTACCATGCCTTGGTCACAAAGTACCAAACCTGCCAATTAGCAGGGTCAACAGGAAACATGGAGACTCTTTCAAATTCATGTAAAATATCAACAGAGAAGAGTGTGTAAGTATTTTTGCCATACAACTTGTAGAAAGTAGTACAAATGTTATTGCTACAGTGGTTTTATCATTTCTTATAGTGTGTAAATCTACAATTATTTTTTATTGTCATAAATACATTTTTATTTTGCAACATATCTTCATATCAATAAGCTGAAAGATGCATACTTAATAAAACACTAAGAACTAATTTTCTATTTCCTAGGGCAACCAAGGATAAACATACCTTGAATACAATATTCACTAATGGGCTGCAGTCATTAAGCACATGAAAATAAGAAGACAAGAAATCTGCAGAAAAAGTAGTATCTACTTTAAAAATTGTAATGAATGATAAAAAAAAAAAATCTGTGAACTCCCCAGCACCTAGTGTAGTGTTTGTCATGCAGTATACACTTAACAAAACTTATATAAATAAAAGTTTTTGTACAAGTAGCTAGAAAAGCTGACAAAATAAAGACTAAAAACTGAAAATTTAAATTTAATTTTAAATACATAAGTCTATTATTAAATTAAACAATAGACTCTCTCAAAGATTTTTCCGTAGAATATCATAAAGATAGGCTAAATTTGGGTAAATTTGGAAAGGAAGGAAACAAAGAAGGAAAGAAGGAAGAAAGGAAGGAAAAGAAAGAAAGAGGAAGTAATGAGTCATGACAAAGTGTTGTAAATGAGAAAGGTCCAGGATATGTCTGCAGATTATAACATTTTAAAAATGATGTTTTACCATAAGTGACTCTTAATCTCACAAAACAAACTGAGGGTTGCGGGGGGGAGGGGGTCGGGAAAGGGGGGTGGGGTAATGGACATTGGGTTGGGGAGGGTATGTGCTATGGTTAGTGCTGTGAAGTGTGTAAACCTGGCGATTCACAGACATGTACCCCTGGGGATAAAAATTTGTTTATAAAAAATAAAAA
>PISX010013543.1:0-56288 GCA_004024625.1 Mellivora capensis | reverse complement strand
GTCAGTACATGGATTACAGCAGGTCGGTCGGTTTTTATTTGGATTCTAATAGCTTGACGTTGTTCAAGAAGCCAAAGTAAATTGCGAGTACAGCTGAAGATTGTTTGATTAAGTGGTCTCGCCTTCCTGAATCTAAACCTCATGAGTTGACATAAGGAACAGAAAAATAAAAAAGTATTACTTTTAATTACAAGTGTCTTTTTTTGTTTTCCTCCTCTTTCAGGATTTTGCATACCATTTTACAGTGTTCGTCTTCTACTTTGGAGCCTTTCTCCTTGAAGCAGCAGCCACATCCCTGCATGACCTGCGCTGCAACACGACCGTGACCGTGCAGCCGCTCTTGAGCGATAACCAGTATAACATAAACGTAGCAGCCACAGTGAGTGTCCATGAGTCCAGGTGACCAGCACCCCCGCGCCCACAGTCACGGTCTCCCCGAAACGCCTCGGGCAGCCATCGCTTTCTCTAACAGGAGCCGTTCGCTTTCACACAGACTAGCTGTGTATCTGTATAATAACCTCATGAGCAGAGTTCTGCCCTCACCCCCGTTGTTAGACCCCGACGCAGGTGACCGCCAGCCCGTGGTTGCAGCTGGTCTGGCACAACAGAGCCTACTTGGTAGGAAGAATTCACTGTGCTTTTTACCTTCTCTAACTTTAGATGTGGTGAGGGAGATTTGTTCTTCAGTGGTCAGTACCTGCTTGTAATTCATTTTAATTCAGTGAGTGCTTATGGAGAGCCTACCACAAAGGAGGAAATTGGTGGGGTGTTGGGGACAGGGATGAACCACGTACAGCTCCTGCCCCTGAGGACTGTCCAGAGGGCTGAAGGGGGTAAATATTCCCACCATGACAATAGATGACATACAGATGAAATGCATTCCATCGGGAAATTTTTTGAATTTTTTAGTCCTCCTTAATTCACATACTAAGTGAGTTTGTTGTTTTTTATTGACATAGGTAATTTGAAAAAAAAAAACTACATTATTTCTGTTTTTATAATTTTGAAAGTGTCAGAAATCCAAATTATTCCCTGAATGTGTTGATATTTAATATGGCTATGTGGCAAGTTAGTGACCCTAATGTTTTACTGTTGTATGTAGGTAGTCTATATAAACAGCCCAGGACTCCCCCATGTAGCCATTAAACTCTACCAGCACTTTCTAAAATGATAGAAATATCCTATATATGCACAATTCAATATGGTGGCTACTAATTAATCCATTAATTCATTAATTTTAATTCATTACATTTAAATTTAAATAGCCACATGTGGCTGGTGGCTCTCATATTGGACAGCACAGGTCTAGAGTCTGGGTTTTGAAGGGTGGAAGCGCGATGATTCTAAGATCTACAGCCATCAGGTTGCCCAAGCCTCTGTCCAGATTTGTCAAAATTCATTCATTGAGTCTACAATGAATTAGACTATCACTTAATGAAATCTTACTGAAAACCCAATAAATACAGAAGGCAAGAGCACAGCTGCTCCAGTTGGAGTGGGAGACAAGGGGCTTGACTGATGCCTATCCATCCTTCTCCTAAAGCCAGCTCTGCCCACCTCATCATCTCTGAGGCACTGCCGTGGGATCCGTATTATCCAGAGACCACAGTTAGGAAACCACTGGTTTTAACAATGTTGTGAAGTGAAGAAAAGTTCAGGGACTTGGAATTGACTTTTTTCCTACCAAGCGTCCTTCCTGAGTCATTAGTTCTCTTTGGATTTTCCTTTGCTCCTTCCATCCCTTCCTTTCCAGTGGTGCAGGCTGCGTTCTCATTGCCACTCAGATCCTTGAAGTAGTACCAAATGGGTCTACTTATAGTCGCCCTAAGAGTCCACTTTCATAAGAGTAGTGGGTGCTCAAGTGCTTTGTGGACGGTACATGTCATTAATTTTTCACCGACATTCCTTTGTCCTAAGAGCCCACTTTTCAATGTTCTCCATGGCACGATTCTGTTCTGGCCGACCCTCTTCTGTGACTTTGTCCCTCTCTCCGCTTAAGTGAAACTGCCTTGGTAAACCTCAACGTGCTTTTAGTTCTACAGTACCCCCATCTCAACCATACCCTCCTGCAGAAGTGAATCTTTAATTTCTGAGTTTTAATACTACCTAAATATATGAGCCATGCTTTTGTGACATGGCATTGAATCCCTTACTTTACTTTTAATTTCAATGCACCTGAGAGAGGAAAATGCATTTTCACTAATAATACATACCAGAAGTGGTCATTCTCATCCAGCAGACAGTGTCTAGATTATAGATGTGTCAAAGAGACAACCAGCAGAGCAGGCCGGGGAGAATTGCAGAACGGCAGTGAGAGAATGGCCATGTTCCCCAGGTGAATCCAATATTCCTTCTCAGAGCTAGAGCTTCCTGGTAAAGGATCCCTGCACTAAATCATGTTTTACCATATTTAATTGCTTTGTCTTACAGTTTTCTATGGCTCATGAATTCCCAAAGGATGAGGACACTATCTGCTCTTTGACTATCCGCACCAGATGTACTGATGTACACATAGTTGGTGCTAAAGAAATCCTGGTCAGATAGTAAGGGCGGTAATTCAGAGTTGAGTGCAGGTTTCAGAATTATCCCCCATGCCAGTCTGTTGATTCATTTCCGTGGCTTTACTTTGCTTGCTTCTGAAGCATTTTCCACTCTCACAGGAAGGGTTTGATACATCCTCAAGTTCTGATACTTGTACTTTTCTTGGCTGTGAAATCACTGTATGAATAGACACCTCGTCCTGATTTTTTGAATATCGTGTCGGGGGTTGTAGAAGTATTTAACAAGTGAGTCCAGCACGTGAACAAAGGTTCAACCTAAGGCTATCCACAAATGAGAAAATTATTGGGGGCCAGAATGTTTAAAAGAAGGGTTAATGATGTGCGGGGGTAAAACACAGTAGTACAGATCATCAAAAAGATGACTATAAACTATTTTCGTCATGTCAAGTATCTTTAGGTAGGTTGATCAGTGTTCAGATAGTTGTTCTTTAGAATAAGTGTTTTCTTAAAGTCAGTGTTAAAAATCTGATGAGCTTTTGTTTCCTTTTTCTTAGATTTTTGCCTTTGTGACAACAGCTTGTTATGGTTGCAGTTTGGGTCTGGCTTTACGAAGATGGCGACCGTAACACTCCTTAGAAACTAACGGTCTGTGTTGGTTTCATTTGTCTATTTTATATGTCTGATCAATTTGGATACCATTTTGTCCAGAGAGAACAACATTCCAAAAGTAATCTGTTTAGTATGTGGAGAGAATCTAAATAACAAGTTTTGGTTCATTTCGTGGATGGAATTTTAATGTTATTATGATTTCAAACAGAGAAATGACCTTTAATTTTACATCTGTCTCTTTTTTAAAGAAAATTTTCCCTTATAGCCATAAAATATACAGGTACTGCTCATGAAAAAAGGGTATCTCTTTTGTTTAATTGCTGAGTCACCTAAACCTTAATTTTAATAGGTAACAAAAATTTCCTTAAAAAACAAAAAACAAAAAGCAAAAACAAACCACATTTTAAATAGCCTTCCCACTAAACTCTGTCTTTGAGCATAAAACAGAGATTGGCACTCTTTTTTCTAAAGGTCCAGATGGTAAATATTTTAGGCTTTGTGGGCCATGCAGTGTCTGTTGCAAAAATTCAACCCTGCTGTTGCTTTGTGGAAGCAGCCATAGGCAATAGCAAATGAATGAGTGAGCGTGTGTCCCGATAAAACTTGGTTCAGGAAGACAGGAAGCAGGCTGGATTTGGCCTGTGGGCTGCAGGTTATAGTTTGCCGACCTCTGGTGTAACACCTTAGTTATATTTTATGTATTTTACTGAACTGATCCCTAAAGGTATAAAACGAGATAAATCATGTAAAATTTAGCTTCATTATGCAATAATGAAATCACGTTGCCTTTGTGTTAATGGTCAAGTACTCAGCCTTGACGTGATGGATAGTTTTTCAGGCAAATTCAAGCAGAGTCTTGGGTACAGGAAAAAAAGTAATTTGTGAAGTGAATCCTAGTTGCTTAATCAAACTAAGGGTCTCTTAACAACTGAGCAAACCTCTCATCTGGCATCCTTAAAATGAGATCCCCAGAGACCATTCACCACTACTGGAACTGGTATCTAGCCACTTGTGTCTTACTCTGGGTTTATTTATGCTTCGGAATATAGCTATTTGTCCTGTGCAGGAACATACGAATATTTGCGTGTGGATATATAAGGCTTTACCTAATAGAGCTTCCCTGAAGAGTCAACTTTTTACTTCTCATGATTTCACATTACTTTCTCAGTTAAATTTGAATAGAGTGTTAAATATAATTTAAAGTTGAAGCTTCTTATGTGTTTTGATAGTAGCCCCAACATCTTTGTTGTTTTGCATTGGTAACAGGTATATGAAATCAGTTGTAAAACAACAGCCAGCCTAAAAACTTGTCTCTGGCCGAATTGCACAGAAAATATCTTAATGCATCTGTTAGAGACCCTGGTTGTGGGAAGGTGCCAAAAAATGGCTTGAATGGGAGAACAAGTAAGAGTTCAGTCCCAGATCCCACCACACTGTCCAAGCAGGATACTTATGTCCTGCCCCAGGTGGTCTTCCTCTGGGAAAAGAGGGGTTTGACCATTCAAAACCTTCAGCCCTTTGCCTTTTTTTTTTTTTTTTGGCTGAGTCATCCCCTAAGAGTGCCATGTCTGAATTGTGCTACTAGGTTTCATGGAATGTAGAACAATCCCAAATGAGTCACATGATGAATGCTGAGTGAGCAGATGGTATTTATATAATAATCCCCTAGAAAGGAGAATCTTATCAGAGTTTGGCTCGTGATATAAAGACGTGTTTCAATATGTGGCAAGAAGAAATCAGTCTAAGACTCTCAGCTCATGTCCTATCTTTTCTAGAGTATCTGGCGTCCTTGGTTTTTCTAGCTTCATATCACACACTTAAACCTGTATTATGAATTGTATATTACAAAGTCATAAATGTGCCATAAGGATATATAGTTCATTCAAGTTGGAATCGTTTAAAGTTAGTCTGCTAGATTTAGTTGTAAGATTTTATGTTTGTTTCCAGAGTATAACAGGTCTCTGCTTGGTGGCATTAAATTAAATGATTTCATGAAATGGCTTTACTGGCTCTTTTGTAAATGGATTGCTTCTAGATCATTAAGAACCAAGCCTAAAACTCATCTGACTGTGAATACCTACATTTGTAGATTAATCGTGTTCTGGGTTTGTGAATTGAGTGACAAAGCACTTGAACAAAAATTATGACATTTGAGAATTTCTTTATAGATGCTGTAGAGATGAGAAAGTGTTGGTTGGTTTTAAAATATGGTTACTCCATGATGAAAAGAAATTTATTTTATAAGTGTTATGACTCTAATAAAGTATTCATTTGATAATCTCTTTGGTCATCTGTTTTTTATACAATTCACTTTGAAATTCAGTTAAAGGTTTGATGTAAACTTGACTGATTTGGAATTTCTAGACTCACCATATATCAAAGTTCTGCTTTAAACATTTCAAAGATAAGTCTCTCAGGACATGTCAGTGAGCATTTTTTTCTTTGGTGAAGGTCAAAGAGGTAAGTCTTTGGAAGTAATATTTTAAAGAAAGTTTAAATTATACTCTATTTTATTTAAAAGCATTTATATAGTTCTTACTATGTGCCAGGCAGTATTCTCGGCATTTTTTCTTTAAGATTTTGTTTATTTATTTGTGAGAGAGAGCATGAGAGGGGAGAAGGTCAAAGGGAGAAGCTGACTCCCCATGGAGCTGGGAGCCCGATATGGGACTCAATCCTAGGACCCCCTGGATCATGACCTGAGCTGAAGGCCGTCGCTTAACCAACTGAGCCACCCAGGTGCCCTCAGCGCTTTTTCAAATATTAGCTCATTTAATCCTCATCATGACAACTCTGTGGGATAGACAGTATCATCTCCTCTTAAAGATGAGGGAACTAGGAGCACCGGGGTGGCTCAGTTGGTTAAATATCTGACTCTCAGTCTCAGCTCTGGTCTTGACCTCAGGATCGTGGGTTTGGGCCCTATGTTGGGCTCCATGCTGAGCATGCAGCCTACTTAAAACAAAACAAAACAAACAAACAGATGAGGGAACTAAAACACAGACCTTAAGTGACATCGGGATCATGTGTCTAGAAAGAGTAGAAACATGAGTAGCCAGCAGTCTGGCTCCCGAGTCCAGGCACCAAACGGCTGTGTATCCCTCGGTTCTTCAAGATTTTACCTATTTTATATGTATAGAAATGTGACCCTTCCCCTCCAAAAAAAGTTTTTAGCAGAATGTTAAATATAATTGTAGCAGATGTCATCTTTCAGAACTCTTTTGTCAGAGCCAAGGACTCGTGAGTTTAGCTGTAAGACTTTAGACCAGACCTCCATTATAGGGGGAAGTTAGGCAGCTTCTGTCTGCGAAGGCCCCCGGAGAGCTTGGCTACCTATTTCTCTGGCCCAGTAATCATGGCCCCGGAGTGTGGGCCCTTAGTCTCCTGCACTGCCTTACAAGTCAGCCCTCTGTTGAATCAGCCAGGCTTCCCGGTCAGCCCGGGAATGGACATCAGAAGGGTTCTCTAGTCTGAATTGTACCATTTGGTCTTTATTCGTAAGCTCTCAATTTCCACCTCTGCATGTTCAGAATCTGGAATTTGAAGTCATTGTCACGAAGGTTCAAATTGGTTATAAAGTGAGCCAGTGTCTCAGGTGGCCACGTGAGGTACTCACATGGGAGGGGTCCAGAGCTGAAAGGGAGATGGTTATCCTTAGAACACATATGGAATTTTGGTAATGCTTCGAAAGCTCATCTCCTTAGAGAGAGTGGGCAGTGGGTCAGTACTAGTCACTCTCTCTGGAGCCTTCTTCCCTCGCCCTCTTTGGGTCTTTGCTCGGTTGTCTCACACCAGCAGTCCTTCTTCTCTTTTCCTGCATTTCTCCTAGGCACTTAGGACATATATTTTAAATATAGCATGAAGAGCATCTATTTTATTTACTTATGCATTTGTCCTCTTCTCCACTAGGAGGTAAAGTTTATGGGCAGGGGCCTTCTACTCTGTTTACAGCTCCATCTCCAATGCCTAGAAGAGCGCATAGCAAATAGCATGTGCCCAGTAACTAGACCTTGAGTTAGCAAGTGGATGGATGTTATAGGAATACCTCCCTTCATGTTCCAGTCGATATTGATCCTGTGAGCACTTGAAGTTTTCTGGTATAAAATGGCTAGGCATTTTTCACCTAGCTCTGGATGTAGTTAGAGTGAATTCTACCTTAAAGGTCCTCTAGTAATTAAATATATGTGTTGTAAAAATGTTATGCGATCAGTCTTCTATAGCAGAGGAGCTTTGCATATAAAAATTAAGCAACCTGTGTAAACTCATTAGCTCTTTATTCCAACTTTTTCCATGATGAAAGACATCACTGTAGACCCACCTGACTTAGTCCTCAAAGCATCATCTGAACTAAGAACTAATGGCCAAAGGCTGTCATTCTTCTATAATTATGATGGGAGTGGAGGGCTCTGGCTAGTGATTTTTGCTAAAAATTATGATACTCACTGTTCTAAGTGTAACAAGAGGTGGAGGTATCTGTGTATATATCGTGTGGCATTTTGATTTTTCATGTCTGCCAACTTCAAGCTTTATCCTTGGGTATGCATGAGAGGTTTTCTAGATGAAGGATATTGTTGTTGAATTCCCTACTTGCAGTTACGTGTATTATTCTAAGTATGCCTGATATCCTGAGTCAATGCACAGTTTTGCCGAAGCAGTAAAGTTCTGATGTATCAGTATACTGAGCCACATGGCCTTTTCATGAAATTGTGCATGTCATTGATTATTAAATACACCATCTTACTGAATACACTAAAACTTTAGTGTGGAAAATTTTTGGAATGTGAATAAACTCATTTATATACAAAAATATATAAAATATTTAATAGTGGTTAACACAAGATTTGTTGCTTTTAAACAATTTAACAGTCATCTCAATTTCTGAACATGCTTACCTTATTTATGTATATGAAATATATGAACTGGTGTCCAACTATTTTAACTTTAATTTTAAATCATAAAATATAGTTAAAGCATTTTCTCGTATCACACTGTGTAATAAATTACCCTGAATATTTCTTAAGGCACTGACACTCATTTTGGAGACCCCAAGAAAGAATGGATCATTGATCTGGAGGTCAACTGCCCAGATTTATGTCTTCTACTGGTCTGAATGAACTGTTGAATAAAATAATAAGGGAAAGTATCTCATATAGGGTCTGGCAGCCATAGACATGGTCTTTTATCTATACTTTTGCTTTGGTTTCCTGGTGAGATGAGAGCTACTGCTTCATTTCTTTTGAGTAGAAAGCTGCCTATCTCTAAAAAAATTAACTTATGGTCAAATTTTTATGGAACGAATATATTCTCAGCAAATGCATATGATATTATACTCTTCCCCAGTGTGAGATGAGTAAGGTTTTGCCTCAGATAGTTTTTTAATAGTTATATTTTCAGTGTTCATTAGGAAAGTATAAATTGCACATCAAGGGCATACTTTCATGGATATCATTCAGCGTGAAACTAAATAAACATTTAAGTAGGAAAAAATAGCCCATTAAGAGCTGTATGACTTGAAGTGAGTCACTTTATTTAAGCCTATATACTCATCTGCAATGCTGATCATATTTGCAAACCTGTGACAGTAGGTCCTTTGGATGGAGGAACCCAAGAATGAGTTAAAAATACAAGCAATTGTTTAGAGGTAATGCCTATGGAAGATAAAGAGAAGAAGGACAAATAAGATTAGGTAGGAAGAGTTTCAAACTCTGTCCTAGTTTTGAGAAAGTCTCAACCAGCTTACCAGGGAGCTCCCACACCGAGATTGCCCACAGAGGAGTCCCATGCTAGCTTGGAAGGATGAACCCCACACGCACACCAGGCTCGGTCACTGGCCTCGGATTGCCCAGAAAGACTATGATCTCAGCTCGTTGGCTCACAAGCTGAAGGGAGATCCTGACGCCCCTACAACTGGAGGCTCTCCAAGAACTGCCCTCCCCGTGGATGATAACCTTTTGGAGGTTGGAACGGCACGCTTGGTGACTGCCACTTTCTGCCCCTTGTGCCAGATAAATCTATTTCTCCATACACGTCGTGGGAGCCACTTCTCCAAGGCCCCAGTGGGCCGCTTGACCTCAGGGAAGAATTAGAACAAGGAACTTAGTGAGACAAACCACTAGCTCCATCACTGCAGCTAATCTTGGGGTCACTGCTGGTAGCCGCCACCACCAGCCTCTCCAGGTCTTGGTTACTAATTTGGGGATGTGACCCCAACTCTCATCCCGGAAGGGTCTAAACTCTTGGCAATACCTTTTACAGGTAAGGATCACTGCCCTTGTCCATTCACAATCACTGTTGGACAAGGAAATACCGAAAAGGTACCCAGGTGTGTTATCACCTGAGTTCCATACGCATTCCTCCCTGTTCCCATCGTGCAATAACATACCTGTCCATGAATGGCCATTGCAGCACTATTCACTATAGTGAAAAGGTGGAAACAACCCAAATGACCATCATTGAATGAGTGGATGAACAAATGTGTCTGTGCAAATAATGGAATATTAATAAGCCATAAAAGGAATGAAGTACTGATATCTGCTAAATGTGGATGAACCTAAAAAACATGGCAACCCAAAGAAACCTACAAACCATGGTACTTCCATCATTTTGGTTAAGAAAGCATGGTGCAGGAATTTCGCTTCTTCAGAGGGAATGCGCCAGAATGCATCTGACAACTACAGGCCTACCAGTTTTACAAGAAAAGGCAGTTCCCTGAATCTTTGCAGAGTTTTTCTCATGCCCTCTAGAGTGCAGATCTTACCACGGTCTTCAATGAGCTCTTGTGCTCATCCTGATGTCATTGTCATGGATCAGTATCGTGTGCTGTGGTTATGTCAAGATTGTCCAGATCTCTACAGACTGTGTATCATGACACACAGCAGAAGAGCTATCCTAGTTCTGGGACAAATCTGTAATGTGTATTACTATCCGATCCATGGGAAAGCCAACTGTTTCTGATCCCCTTTTTTGCTTAAGAAGGAACAAATTCCTGGGGCACCTGGGTGGGGCAGTTGATTAAGCATCCGACTCTAGGTTTTGGCTCAAGTCATGATCTTGAGGTCCTGAGATGAGCCCTGCATCAGGCTCCACACTCAGCATAGAGTCTTCTGGAGATTCTCCCTCTCCCTCTGCCCCTCCTGCTAGTGTGCTCGCTCGCTCTCTCGCGCGCGCGCGCGCACTCTCAAATAAATCTTTAAAAAAAGAGATGGAACCAACTCCTTCACCATAGCAAGTGCCTGCCAACTTGTTAGGCATGGCAGCCACACTCAGGACCACTGCTTGGTTGGGCTTGTGATACCCTGTGGCCATTCTGAAAGATGTTTCTGATTTCTGATGAGGCCAAACTTTTGAATTAAATAGAGATATGTTAGGGACCCTCTCCCCTGCAACCTTAAGATTCTAATGATGACATTAATCCCTGTCATCTCCCTTCCTCTAGAATGTAATGTGTATGTTTAAAAAATTAGTATGTATATTGGCTGGGGGTTGTGCAGTTTCTGAAGCTTTCACTTGACCTCCCCTGCTATGATAGCTCTTAGTCTATAGACCGGGGATCCAATATGAGTTTTATTCTAATTGCCAAGTATGATAAATCCAGTTATGTAATTGGGCACCAGGGAGATCATCACCAGTTGGTTCACACACATAGGAGGTTCTTTATAAGCTGGATCTTGGCCAGGAATCTATTCTCCCCATATGGCCCTACTCAAGCCGGTATGATGATCATGCTTGAATCTCCAAACATCCATAGCCAACTCAGTCCGTGTGTCCAAAGGTCCTCAAAATACCTTGTCATTCCCCTTTACTCAATATTAATCACTTGGAGAAGAATCAGTAGTATACGTCTGCCCTGATGTTTTGAGGTCTGTCCTCATTGGAATTAGCCATCTCTTCAGTCAATACATTCCAGGTTTGAAAATGGGTTCAGGTTGTGAACTGAGCAAGAAAAAGTGAACAATTGCCAACAGTTCTAGGTTCATCCATTCTTTCCTTCTTTTGACTATAATAAGCAGTACTCTCATTAGTTGCTCACCTGTTTCTGCCCATACAGAAGCCATGTTCTTGTAATCACATGCGTAAATTCCAGTGGGTCAAGGCTCTGTGATGTCCTCTTCCAAAATGTGCAACTCCCTGGATTTGAGTGGTCAAATGTCACCTTCTGGATTCTATTACATCATGGTTCATCATTCTTATTTCTTTTGATGAGCCAACCTCTGTAAATATCTTGCCTACCCACAGTTCTGTCTTTTAAAGGAAATCCATTACAGAACTCCTTAGTGATGCAGAATAGCACTAGCACCTAACATTTATTATTTGCTAGTCACTGACCTAAGAATATTAGATGTTTCACATGTAATCTCCCCAATAACCCAAGACACTCATGATCACCATTTTCCACATATAGAAACTGAGGACACTGAAACTTAGGGACTTGTGTAAGGTCTCACAACTCGGATTAGAGCCACATTTCAAACCTAAGCAGTATGGTCGAAGAGCCCAATAAGTACTGATATCCAAAACATTTTTAAAGATTACAATTCTGAACCAAGTACAAGGAGATATACACTTTGAGTTTTTATCATAGCCATGAGTTGGGTCAACAAACACTGGATAAATGCTGGAGTATTTTACAGTGAAACACAGAACATTTTCCATGGATCACCAGCTACCTCTGTTTTTACACTTCAGCCTGGTGTCAGCCCTTCTATCTGCTGGTGGGGTTCTACAAATAGTACCAGGCAGTAAATGTATCAGTAAATGAAAACAAACTTAACATTGGTGTCCCCAGGCTCCACTGTGTCCTACCTTATGGTTTATGGGGTCTGAAACAAACCTATCCAGAACTCAGATGAATTCTGCTCACACAGTGGGTAGCTCTGGGGCATCCCTACAGATCAGATGACTCTAAAGCAAGACATCCTTCCAACATTGGGGAGCTTCCTTTATGGAGTTTAGTGTGGGTCCATATTTGCACTGCAGAGTCACAAGTGAGAATTCTCTTTCTGTCCCATTGTCTTTCGCTTTTGATCGCTTGGCAATTCCTTTTCTATTAAATTCAGATTAGCCAAAGAGGATGCAGTGCTAAAACCCGTGTTCACTTTTCTTTTAGTTGTTCTACCATCCAACCAGGAGAGGGCAGTCAGAGTACATTTTTAGAGACTTCAGAGGCAGCTGCTTAAGGGTGGGGGACTTCAGAAAGATTTTCCGTTTTATTATGATGTTACCCTCCAGTCCCTTTCCCTGGGGTAATGTGCAAACCCAAAGTTTAAGGCCATATGTAGCATGCCTGTCTAAGAGCTGAGAGCTATAGCCTCTTTTAAGATACTAGCCAAAACTTAATCATTAAAAGCATAGATAGCAATAATTGTAATCAGACTGCATTTCCACAGTAGGGAGGGACTAAAAACGCCAATGTCTTTCATGTCTTTGAGATATGCACTATATTACAATTAAAGGTCATCTTTGCAACACTTGCAATATCTTTCACTGTTAAAGTATAATTTTGGAACATTCTCCCTGGGTTCTGTTTGCAAAATTTGGCCATGCCTTCCACTGAATTTGGGCATTACCCTTCCAGCCTTCACTTAAAACCTTAGTGGTGGGACGCCTGGGTGGCTCAGTTGGTTAAGCGGCTGCCTTCGGCTCAGGTCATGATTCCAGCGTCCTGGGATCGAGTCCCACATCGGGCTCCTTGCTCGGCAGGGAGCCTGCTTCTCCCTCTGCCTCTGCCTGCCACTCTGTCTGCTGTGCTCGCTCTCTCATGCTCGCTCTCTCTCTCTGACAAATAAATAAATAAAATCTTTAAAACCTTAGTGGTGATTGAGGTGCTAATAACGACACACACTTAAGGCCGCCATGTGTTTCATGTAGTAATCAAAAATTTTTAAAATGCTGCATCTTGCAGGACACTTTCTAATGTTGTCTTTGCCTTCCTGATTGAAGTCACTGTTATTCTCACAACCAGCTTGGTTGGGTGGTGCCATGAAAGAAACAGAGCTTGGAGCCAGGTAGAACTTGTTTCATATTTTGGCTCAATTGTGAGATTTAGAGCCAGTCTCTTAAATTCTGGGTCAGTTTTTCTCCAGTCCGGAAGATGAGCAATGCTCTGATTTTACTGAGCAGTAGCATTTGAAGCAGAAACTACTACTTCTGTTGTTTTTGTCACTGTTACTTTGATGGAAGTAGCCAGCTACTCTCCAGTGACATCTCTCCAAAGAGTAGCTGAACAGATTTGTTCTGGTAATACAGACAGTAGCCCAAATAAATCTGATTTTTATCTAACAATGCTGTTTTCAGATGAACATATGGTGGGGGGAGGGGAGAAAAAGGAAAAAAAAAAAAAGAAAAGAAAGAAGAGAGAAACAAACCATAGGAGACTCTTAACAATAGAGAACAAACTCAGGGCACCTGGGTGGCATGGTTGTTAAGTTTCTGGCTTTTGATTTTGGCTCAGGTCATGATCTCAGGGTCATGAGATCATCCCTGCATCAGGCTCCGCGCTTAGCAGGGAGGAAGTCTGCTAGAGATTCTCTTTCCCTCTCCTTCTGCCTCTCCCTCTCATGTGCTCTCTCTCTCTCTCTCAAATAAATCTTTTTTAAAAAGAGAGAAAGAGAACAAACTGAGGGTTGATGGAGGGAGGTGAGTAGTAGATGGGCCAGATGGGTGATGGGTATTAAGGAGGGCACTTGTGATGAGCCCTGGGTGTTGTATGTAAGTGATGAATCACTGAATTCTCCTAAACCAATATTGCTTTGTATGTTAACTAACTAGAATTTAAATAAAATTTTGAAAAGAAAAAAAAATCCTGTTTTCAATGTTAAGGAAAAAAAATTAATTTTTATTTTCATTCACCAGTCATATTCCCCACATTTACTTTCTAAAACCTCTTTCCTCTCTATGTGTTCCTTCTCTTCAAGAATACCAGCACCAAAAGGAATAAGAAAAAACAGCAAACAGTGTTTTTAGTCCTTGTAGTTGACTCTGTATGTGTGTAATAGTTACCTCTTAGAAAGGAACCCAGTTTGGTCTTCAAGAAGAATGTTCCAGCTAGTACCACACATATAATGAAAGTCTTTCTTGCATGCTTTGCATATTACATTATGTTTGATACACATAAATGGCATGCAGAAATCAAAGTATCAATTGAGCAAAACACTTTGGCAAATAGAATTTGTTTTTACAACTCTCTTCTAAGAAAGCAGGCATTAGTCACATTCCACTGAGAAACTGATATTAGTGGATCACGCCATTTGTTCTTGATAGATGTCAGAGGACGGATTTTCAGACTCCTCGTCTAGTGCTCTTGCTTCAGTACAGCATCATCTGTAGAGCCCTGTTGCAGGCAATTTAAAGAAGGATTCATTTATAAGGCACCCTCAGGTGTAACATCCCAGTGCCCGACAAATGCCCTAGGGGCTGGTGTGACATTTTTTTGACCACCTTTACTATACAAAGCACAGTAGATTATTAACACAGCCAGGCCCCTAAAAAAAGCAAATTTGTCTATCTTCAAAGTATAATAACACCTTCGACTGGCTGTTTGCCTGGTGGAAGTCCCAGTGAAACTCAGCGAGACCAGGAACTATGTAAGTGTGTGCCACTGTCTGGATGAAACAAACCAAGATTATTTATTGCAAAAAACTGAATTATAAGTATCCAGTTTTTCAGGATGAATGACTAGCATTTGTGTGTTTCTTAGAATACTCTTTATTCTCAGGGAATCCTAAGGAATGAAGGATGGCACTGGCATACTACACAAGTGCTGATAGTTAATGATGAATTGCTAATGAGAGTGTTAGAAAGGGATAATACATACTTCTAACCACACGTCACAATATCATGAGCCGATTGTATGTCAGGGCAGTGAGCTCGAAGCCTTCTCATATTGTTTCATTCCGTCTTCCTGACACCCCGAGGAGATAAGGACTGTCGTTATTATACCAATGCAGATAAGAAAGAGAAGACTCAAGGAGGGCCCCTTGGCATAAGCCAAAGGCTTTTGCAGGAAGATAATGAGGAAATGAGGTCACAGTGGAGGTGAGGAACAAATTATAATTGGTCTTGGGTGATAAGCTATAGGTTTAATATTTTATTCTGTAAGCTCAGGAGAAACACCAAGGAGTGTTTTAGTAGGATTAGCCTAGCTGCAGGTGTAAGGACAGATTGAAGGAGAGACGAGAGATCCTGCAGGCTAGTGCTGTACTCTAGCCATGGAGAGATGGTGGTCAGGGTAAGAGGAGTAGGGAGAGGAAGGAAGGAAGGAAGGAAGGAAGAATTCCCTTAGATGTGTGGTGCTCAGAGGAAGTTATCAGGATTTAGAAGCTGAGAGAACCAAAACGTTGGGTGCTGATGTAGTTGGAGAAGATGAATGAAATAAATTCCTGGGGATCAAGAAGTTGCATTTTAAAAATCAAACTGATGCTAAACTCTATGCTTTTACGCATAAGTATGATGTTCTAAATGAGGAAAAACAAAAAGTCTTCATGTCTAAAATCCTGCCAGTCCTCATATAAGCAGATGTTCCGTGATTCTGTGTACATGGTAGGCTTGCACTACTTGGGACCCATGTGATGAAATGAGGCCTCTGAGATTAATGATTGTAACTGCAGAAGAACCTTGCTTATCCTGAATGTTATGCTAGTTGTTGAATCACTTCAAAAATTTAAAAAGCATTTCCTAGAGTTAATGGGCCAATATTTAACATTTCAGGAAAGTAAAATAACAAAAAGCAAAACAAACCCTATTGCATGCTTTATAGGAGTGTGTGTGTGTGTGTGTGTGTGTGTGTGTATTCATTTCTCCATGCAACAAAAATCTATTAAAAGATATTATGGGTCAGACAGTTTTTTAGGCAATCAAGAATGAATTTCTTGGCCTTTGCTAACAGTCTTATGAAAGAAGATAGATATCAGAAAACATGGTATAATATATAATTTAATATAAGCAGAGTGCTATAGGTGTGCAGAGAGGACACTTATCCCAGGTGGGCATGACTGGAACAATTTCCTGAAGGAGTAGCTGCCTAGCCTGAGTCTGAATCATAAATGTAAGTTAATTAAGCATTTGAGGGATGCGCAGTTTTAGAAAGTGAGGATACCATGTGCAAGGAGCAAAAGGTAAAATGGCTTGAGCATGTTGGGAGAGCTACAAATAGTTCCTATGATTGAGATTAAAGTCTGGGAGCCATAAGTGAGTCCAGAAATTAGAAGTTAGGCCACCTGGAGTGTAGTATCTATATAAAGAAACTTATACTTGCTCTGGAGGGTGAGGAAAGCCGTAAGACTTGGTGCAGAGTCAATGCAGCATTGTAACTTGATCAGATTATTTGCTTGAGAAAGATTTCTCTAATACTGATAAAATAAGTGGATGGTAGGAAGTGGTAACTGAAAACAGGGAATTGAGTTAGGAGGAGGCCATTGAATAATCCAGGCAAGAGATGATGAAGTTTAGAATCAGATAGTGTCAGAGTAAATAAGGGAGAAAAAGAAATGCTTAGGGAAGATATAAACGAGGTATAATTGATAGAACTTGCTAACTCTCTGGATTCTGTCTCAAGCACCCGAATGAAGGGTAGTATGTTTCACTAAAGTAATCTATGAGAGTGTGGCTGGGGAAAGGGGAGGTAATAAATTCTATTTGAAACTCAGTAACTCATTTGAATTTGGAAATGCCTTGCCAACTACAAGTCCTGAGCTCAGAAGAACCATATAAGCTATAGAGAGGCACAGCTTTGGAGTTGTGAGCATATAAATGGTAGGTGATGTCTATCAGCTCACTGTTGAGAAATGTGCAGAGGAAAATGGGAAGAGGAACACTGGCACAGAAAGGTAGAGGGAGGAAAAACAGCCCAAAAAGGGAACCAAGGAGGACCAGTCAGAGATTTAGATACAATGTGGCTCCATACAAGTCAGTGAAAGGGACACCTAGGAAGAGTTGCCAACCCATCAAATGCTCTAGAGGCATGAACTTGAGGCTGGCCTTTCAGTAAGGAAGTTGGAGCAAAGATGAGAACACAGCCAACCAGCCCAAAGAAGAGTAGAAAGTATTTATGTCATAAATAATTATGGAACACCTACTAGAGATGAGGTCCAGGGGAAAAAAACAAGGAAGTCAATTCTGTGTCCCTTGACATTAAGAAAAACAGTTTAATTTATTCATTGACATTCCAAATTCCACATCTTTCCTTTGTCTTATCCAAAATGATCTCAATCAGTTCTGATAGGACAGCTCCATAGTTCTTTACCCACAACTTGAACCTCCAAAGACTCTGGAAACTAAGTTTGTTTTGTTTTCAAAAATCTGACCTGAATTAATAGGAGGCAATATTTAGTCTTTATTTATCTCTCCATATGAACATTCATATGCTTTACTGCAGAAATATTGATATAGATGATTATGGGGGAATACATTGTACCGCACTCAGGGTAATATAATATACGGTACATGTTCTTTGTTTGCTTCTTAAAATCCCCCCCCCACCACCAAATTGGAGTCCAGAACACGTATGACTTCACAGGTTTTAGATGTGAGATAGGGACATCTAGAATTAAAGCACTTTATTAAAACACCTCAGAAAATATACATTTTTTTTTCTTCCTAGATTAGATACTTCTGATAGGAACCATATATGATATTTATTTTGAGTGTGAAACTTTCTGGCAGAAATCAAGTTATTGCACTAAACAATAGTCTATTTATCCCTCTCTATGGCAACTATCACCACCACTCCAGCTCACTCACCCCAAGTACTCCACAGAGACTGGAGGGTGCTCCTCGGCTCGCAGAGAGATGTCCTGTGCTAGAGTTGACCTCACTCCCCTGAGCATTCTCTTTGCTTCCTTCGCTCTGTGGCCCAGGGTCCGCTGGCTCCCTTTTCTGCCCTGCACCTGGGCCTGCTTCCGTTTTCTTTTCCATGAAATCTTGGGCCAGGAGAATCTTCCCATTCTTATTTGGCAAGCTTGGGGTCATTACCATTTCAGAGCTGGAAGAAAACTAAGAGAGAGCATTGTGTTCAGTCCCCTCCTTTTAGAAACGAGGATACGGAGGGGCAGAGAAGTGAAGGGACTTGGCCACATCACCTGGGTGATTTATGACGAAGCGAGGACTTCAGTCCAGCCTGCCAGTTCTCTTTCGCAGCTCAAGGGACTCAGACATCAGATGAATGGGTACAGTAGGTTATAGAGTGGACATTTGTGTTTGGCTTTGTTTGTTTTTGGGATTGTTTTACTCTCCAATTTTCCTCTGGAATATCACTCGCCTCATCTCTATGACTGTGTTTCAAGCACAATTTACTCAAATCTCTGGTTCCATGGGTAGCACAGAACTGGAGTCAGGCCAATCAAAGAATCATACTCTTCATGCACAGACATGAACTCCCAACCCAATCAGAGATCTGGGGAGCTTTAGAACAATTACCAAGAGAAGGGCACATGTGCCTCTCTTTAATCCCTATTGGGCTTCGACGGCACCTGGGAGCACATGGCCTGGAGTTATTTAGAACTGTCCTATGATCACATGAAGCCAAGAAGGGAAGCCAAAAGCTTAGAGGTAGAAGACAGAGTGTTTTGATGACACTGAGGTTCTAAATTTTCCCATGCCTGAAACCCCTTTATCTCTGATTTTTTTCAGTCACATAAACCAATTAGTTTCTTCTTCTGTCTAAGCCCACTCTGAGTGGATTATCTGTCACAAAATGCCTTAACACATAAAGTGACCTTTTATAAAGTCTCTTCAAACACTGTCTGTTTGTGGTTTGATGATTTTTTTTCTAAAGGTCTGGTATTTCTGGAATCTCTGAAATTCAATAACTTGCTGAATTGAGGTGAAGTGAGGAAACAGAGTGAAACTCTCGGGTCTCCATAATACGCTACAGTGTCTACTCTATATCAAAGAAGCATTGCACATTTTACCAAAGTCTGACGTTCTCATTTTATGCTGGGTGTGTGACTCCATTTGCTTAATTTGAAACTGACATAGACATCGTAACTTTTTATGTTGCCCACTGAGCTCTGGGATTGGGCTTTTCCATTTATTTGTACTTATAAAATCATTATCTTTTATTCTTAAGAACAAGGAGAGTTAAAGGGGTTTTTAAAGTTAAATTGGTTTTTTTTTTAAGACAAATAAGTCTCAAGAGGTTTCTTAAAACTACTGTAAAAGAATGACATGGTAATGAGCTAAATGTAAACGAATCAGAAACTTCCAGATTAAATTTGCTTTCAAATCCACATGAGTTTATAGACCAAAGGGAAACTTTGATTTCTTAAAAAAGCCCATGGGAGAATGGATAATACTTAACATGTTGATCTATGCTAAATTAGGTCCTTTATATTGAATAATTATCTCATTTGCATATGGAAAATATCTTCCCATGTCCTACCAAACAGGGGGTTTTCCTGTGTAGAATCAATGGAGAAGACAGCTCATATACCACTGCTCAGATGAGACAAGCCAAAGTCACAAGGCACTTTCAGGTTTAGGAGAATAGGACATGGTTGTTTAAAGATGCCAACAGTAATTGATTATGTCCATTTTCTTTTGAAAGAAGACTTCACTCTTCTTATTCAGATTCCAAATCACTTGTCTGTTCATTTCTAGTCTCATTCCTGGCTTTGGCCACCTGCTTCTCCAACTTGACTCTATGCCACTCGCTTCTTTCTTATTCCTATTTAGCTACATGTCCTGCTGCTTTCTGTATTTTGAACTGTCAAACTCTTTCCTACCTCGGGGCCTTTGTATTAGCTATTCCCTCTGCCTGGCAGACTCTTTTGATGGCTCCTTGCAAATTGGTCCATGTGATATTCTCAGAGGGACTTTCACTGTTCATCCTATCTGCACACCTCATTATTCCTTCTCATATCACCCTATTAACTTCTTTCAGAGCTGTTACAATGATTTTATGTATCCTAGTTATTTCCTCTTTTCATCTGTCTCTCCCTTTTAAAATATAAGCACCTAAATGGCAGGGATAATTTTTTTTGTTTGTTTACTGATGTATCTCCAGCGCCATGAATAGTACCTGCCACATAGTGTATAAACAATAAATATTTGTGGGATGAATGAGAGGGTGAAGGAATGAAGGATGATATTGTACAAACGTGCTCCTTCACCTAAAGGATTATTTATAGAGGGGGAAGGTTAATGTGCTCAAATATTAGCTGTCCTAGATAAGATTGAAGAAGAAGGCTTCTCTCTACTTGTTTAGTTTCCATTAAGAAAAGCAACATGCACCATGACTTCATGATCCACTGCCTAATCTAAAAGGATGAATCCTTCATGAAGTGTTCCACCAATGACCATACACTGTTTAACTATCTCTACAAATTAGGAAAAATAAAATATCCAGAATTCTAGGGTACTAGAAGGAGTTCTATGATTTTTTCACCTTGGACTTTCTCTTAGAGATGAATGAGGAGTACAGTTTATCCCTAAGTTTGAGGGCAGACACCAACTGCCCTGAGGAGAAGTGACTCAGTATTGATGGAAAACAGGAAACGTGTCAGGCTGGATATTGTCCATGATAAGGTCAGTCATTCAAAACAATATGTAAACTGATCTTCTATCTGTGTATACTCACAAAATAAGTTAAACAGAAACCATCATACATTGTTTCATTTAACTTTATGACAACTCAGAAGACAGGCATAAAAGACATTTCATATCCCCATTTTCTTTCGTTTTTTAAGATTTATTTATTTATTTGAGAGAGAGTGCATGAGCAGGGATTGAGGGGGAGAGGGAGAGAGATAATCTTCAGCAGACTCCCTGCTGAGCATGAAGCCCAATACAGGGCTCCATCTCCCTACCCCGAGACCATGACCTCAGCCAAAATCAAGAGTCAGCCACTTAACTAACTGAACCACCCATATCCCCATTTTCTATTGAAAGCCTAACCTTTCCCAAGTTCCCAAACCAGAAATTCTGATGATAAGACCACAGATTGCTACTTAGAGACAAGAACACTCATGGTATATGGAAAGCCAAGTGTAAAGAAAAGCCTAGTTTTGAGAAGGGAGATCATAAGTAGTTTTTCTCTATACTTCTCATATAATTAAGAAGCCATAACTTATTGAGTGTAAAGTTCATGCCGGTTTGGTGGGTGAGTATGAGTGTATATGACAAAAATCTCGTGACCCTGAGCTGTCAATGTAGTTGGTAAGATCAGACATGCACACATAAAAAGTTTGATAGGAGTGCAGATTCAGATCATTGGTGCTGAAGGATTTGGGAAGAGGTGGAAAAGGAGGACATCAGTTCCAGACTGCAACAGAAAGTGAAAGTGCTTCTTGGATAAGATGGTAATTCAGCTCAGCAGAGCCAACTCAGACACAAAGGGATGGATAAAGTCTTCTCATAAACAGTGACAAGGAGGAAAGTATGCCATATTTCAGTCAGTTTCAGGAAAGAAACTGACTTGGGCAAAGGGTCTACCTTGATGGAGAGAAACAGGGTTATCAACAGCCTTGAAGCCAAACTACAGAGGTCAAGGTCTCTGGTGGTATCAGTAGAGGCAAACATATACAGCAGAGGAAGGGGAAAGTGAGAAAAAGGGAAAGATGTAGACAAGAAATAAAAGAAGGATAGAACAGGTGGAGAAACTGAGAAAAAGAAAAGGAAGAAGTGTTCTATAGTGGAGGGTGAAGCCGATTCCAAAAAAAATGGCCATCCTTCTTCAAAGACACCTTGTTTTCTAAACCCAAAACACAGGACAGATGAATGAACAGGTTTAGAAAATCCTGGGGACACAGCTACCATGTCCATAGGTCTCACTACTCAGAAGTGTAGCCTTCAAGGCATATGTTTCTAGGTTAAAGCATGATGGAGTCTTTGCTGTTGCCATTGTTGTTTTAATGGATAGGTGCATCGATCTTAAGCACATCTTCCAACAAAACCAGGCTATTCTTGGAGACATCCACCTGGTATCTGGGCATTAAGGGAATGAGAAGTAAGGGTAGAGGCACCAGGAAACTGAAAATAGAATTAATGCCACCTAATTTGGGAGAATGGAGAACAGACCGCCAGAGGTGGGCCTGGGAAGTGCATTATGGAGATGAGGGCCTTTGTTGGCAGAAAAGGGGAAAACAACTATTGAGGGCCTCATAGGATGGGTGCTGAGTGTTCTCAACAATTTGCTCTGTTATGTCTTAGGAGAATCCCAAGAGGAATTGTTATGACCCCTTATTCAAATGAAGGGGAAAAAATTAAGGAACTTACCCATGATCATATGTTAAGTGGTAAGTGCAGTCTGATTCTTAGCATTAGAGGAATCCATTCCTTTCTGCTTACATCCCCTGCCACCATCTTTTTCAACCCATGATCATCTCTTGCCAAGGTTCCTACAACTGCCCACTAAACAATATCCCTACTTCCAATCCTGTCCTGCTACAATCTATTCTCTGTGTTGCAGCCAGGTGAAATTATCAACCCAGAAATCAGATCAACACACTCTCCTGCTGCAACCCTTCAAAAACAATATGTCTTCCTCTGACCAATAAGCCAGATTCCATAGCAATGGCTGCAAGTGGGCCAACTATATAATGTTTCATCCAACCATAAACTGTATCTTCTTTTAAAAGTGGAAGAGAGGCTATTAAAATTAATCTGGGACAAGAGGCATGAACAAGGACTGTCCTAGGTACATAGGGACATGCAATCTTTCACTATACAGCCTTTCATGACCTGTTCATAACTCTCCTAATCTCACTTTTCACCAATTTCCCCATGGCCTTCTTACACTCTTGCTCTACTAAATTACCGGCAATCTCCTCTACATTGTGTTCTTTCACTTCTGGGGTCTTAACACACACTTTCTCATTATCTCAACTCTCTTCACCAATTTTTCTTCACCCAGCTATCCTTTGGAACCCAGATCAGAGTTTACTTCCTCTATGATATTTTCCCCAACTCCTTGAGGCTAGAGTTGGTGATGTTTTCATTGGTTCCATTTCACCATGTGCATACCATTATAGTTAATTATAGTTAATAGACCACATTATAGTTAATAGACCACACACATGCCTGTTTCCTTGTACATCTTTCCCTCTGACTGGATGCTCCCTGACTATAATTAAGCACCCAGCACATAGTTCCATTCCTACTATCGCAGGCATTTATAGACAGAGATTTAATACATATATGTTGAGTGGACAGATAAATGAACGGATGAATGAAAGGATAAAAAAACAAGTTATTTTCCAAACTTATAAACCACCAGTATGATTCAGTTTTTCTTTCCTTCAGTGTAATGACTTCCTAGCCTGGCTATGCATCTGAATCACTGAATTGGGATCAATCAGATGTTGGGGCTTAAGAGTCTGTGCTTTTAACAAGATTGCTGGGTGATTCTTATTCCGCCCTAGACCGGTTGGTCTGGATTTCAGAAACCACATCTCTGCAATGATCATCTCATAGATTTTCTTTATTCCGATATAGTTTGTTCTGGTAGAAAGAAATGTTAACCTTCTATTTGAAAACTGGAAGTTATTTGCCTTGGCATTATTAGGTTACAGTATCTGCAGTCTCGGAATCCTTGGTACACGAATGTTTTCTTAAAAGAGCTCAGAATACCCAACTGATATGAAATGAACGAAGATACATCTGTTCAGATGTGAATCCCAGAGTTCCCACTCTAGATATCCGTATCTCCAATCTGGGAGCTAGCTCCTATTGGCTCACTCTTAATGGTCAACATTTTTAAGATAAGAAAGATTCCTTTAGAATAAGCCAACAGCCGGGAGTGGGAAGAAGGCGAGAGTTCTCCTTGGGGAATACATTTCCTGAATTTTTTAAAATTGCCACATTTCCTATCTTTAGCATTTGAAAAATATTGACTGTACTGAAAAGTTTTAAATTTATGGCAGGTTACTAGGGCTCTTCCAGCATAGCCCGACTCAAGCATTGCCTTTGAAGTAGTGCCTGTAATATAGTGCACTTCACCAAAGAAGAGAAAAGAAAAACAGCCTGTCTCCTTGAGAACAAGAACAAATGGCTTGCAAACATGGATTGAATGCCTACTTTCTGAGTAAAGGAACTAGTGACCAACGAAGCCAAAACCTAGACTCCACGGGGCAACGACCTCTCTGCTGAATTCTCAGAATCGTTAGCCTCTGGTCTGTTGAACTGCAGATAAGAAATCTCAAAAAAGGAAGAGTGATTGGAACGGTAAAGGAAGGCAGGAAAAGGAAGATCAGAAGGCAGACCCCACTGCCTCTCCTGCTGCCAGTTTGTTGTAAGTGTTGGATAAAGCACTCAAGTTCTGGGCTCAGTATTTTATCCCTTCATAAAAATAAGCCTCAGAGTACTTGCCCAACGTGCCAGGCCTAATTACCAGAATTCAATGCCATAAAATTCTTTGCATTCCTTGGTGAAAGCTGCCACATGCCAAAGTCAGGATACCAGCCTGGGCTTGTTTTGTTCTTGGGATTAAAATTTCAATATTATGAATTTGACATTATTATTTTTAAAAACCTCTCATACAAGGGCAAAGATAGATAAATCGCCATCTAAGTCTTTGGTGATTTCACCCATGGGCACTAGGTGTACTAAGGGTAAGGGTAACAGGGAGGCTTGGTATCTCCACATAGCAGGAAATTATATATAATTCGGGAGGGCCTCTCTGTAGAGTATAAATTAGAGGACAATTGAAAAGTGAGTAGCTGGTCATCAGGGCAAGAAGAAGCATAGTGGGAAGTTAGAAAAGGAAAATGAGTGTACTTCAGTTGAAAATCTAAACTAGGGAAAGGAAAAATTCTGACATAGAGAACCTGAAAGAGATGAAGGGTGTTTGAAGATGTCAAACAAAAAGATCTTGCTCACCACTCCAGTTAAAAAGATTAAACATGTATTTTCTTTAACCTTTTATTTTGAAATAATTTTCGATTTACAGAATTGTTGCAAAAAATAGTAAAGCAAGCTCCCATACACTGTCCATCAAACTTCCCCTCCTGTTAACATGTTACAAAACCATAGTATGATTATTGAAACCAGGAAATTAATATTGATACAATACTCTTAGCTAACCTACAGACTTCATTCAAATTTCCCTGGTTTCCCCCTGTGTCCTTTTTCTGCAGGAGGATCCAATTTAAGGTCCTACATTGAATTTCATTGTCATGTCTCCACAGAGGTCTCCTCAATCAGTAACAGTTCATGAGTCTTTTCTTTTACTGCCTCGTCATTTTCAAGGAATACTGGTCATTTATTTTGTTTGTTCTTGGGATTAAAATTTCAGTTTGGGTTTGTCTAATGTTTCCTCCTGTTAGATCTGAGAAATTGGACAAGGATATCACAGAAGCAGTGGTGGGACCTTCTCAGTGCATCAGAGCTGGCGTGCACCATGTTGATATGTCTGAAATGTAAACTTTGATCACGGGTAACACAGCGTCTCTTAGAGTTCTTCACCATAAGGTTACTGTTTCCACCATTGTGATTTATGAGTAGATAATGAAGAAAGAGTCTGAGATAATACAAATATCCTTTTCTTTAAAACAAAACAAAGCAGCTTTATGTGTTTAGTGCAATTTTAGGGTCACATCAAAAATGAGAGGGTAGAGATTTCCCAGATCCCCCTGCTCCCACACATGCATAAGCTCCCCCATTGTCAATATCCCTCACCAGAGTGATACCGAGCAGGATTTGCTACAATTAATAAACCTACATTAACACATACCAGTCACATGAAGTCTGTACCTTAGGGTTCACTCTTAGTGGTGTACTTTCTATGGGTCTGAACAAAAATACAATGACATGTATCTATCATTATGGTATTATATAGACTATTCTCACTACCTTAAAAATCCACTGTGCCTCACCTATTCATCCCTCTGCAACCCATCCCATAACAACCACTCTTTTTTTTTTTTTAAGATTTTATTTATTTATTTAAGAGAGAGAGAGAGAGCATGAGAGGAGAGAGGTCAGCAGGAGAAACAGAGTCCCTGCCGAGCAGGGAGCCCGATGTGGGGCTCGATCCCGGGACTCCAGGATCATGACCTGAGCTGAAGGCAGTCGCTTAACCAACTGAGCCACCCAGGTGCCCCAACCACTCTTCTTTTTACTGTCTCCATAGGCTTGCCTTTTCCAGAATGCATAGAGTTGGAATCATACAACATGCAGCTTTTCCAGATTGGCTTCTTTCACTTACTAACATGCATTGAATGTTCCTCCATGTTTTTTCATGGCTTGACAGCTCATCTTAGCACTAATAATATTCCACTTTCTGGTTGTAGCATGGTTTATCCATTCACCTGCTGAAGGATGTTTTGTTGCTTCCAAATTTTGGCAATTAGGAATCCAATTGCTATAAATGTTCATGTACAGGTTTTCACTCGGACGTGAGTTTTCAAGTCCTTTGGGTCAATACTAAGAAAGGAGATTTCTGGATCATATAGTGTGTTTGCTTTTATAAGAAGTTGCCAGACTATCTTCCAAAGTGTACCATTTTGTATTCCTACCCAGGAATGAATGAGAGTTCTGGTTGCTCCACATCCTCATCAGCATTCGGTGTTGTCAACTATTCCAGATTTGGGGCATTTTAATAGGCATACAGTGATATCTCATTGTTTTAATTTGCATCTTTCTGATGACCTATAGCGTATAGCTTCTTTTCATACAGATATTATTTCAATCATACTGTTGCCCCCTAATTTTAGCACTTCTCAAGGGTTCTTACCTGCAAAAAAAAAAAAAAATTACCATTGTCCTTTTTGCCTAATGATAATTTTTCTATTTCCCTCATTCTTTTTACATTTAATAAGAGTACAATATTCTTTCAGTGAGGCCAAACGGAAAGAAGATTCACATTCTTATTTGTATTTTTTTTACCAAAGATGGTATTTTCAAACTCTCCTAATACTTGGTGTAAATAGAATTAGACATGCCCACTTAGGAGCTAAATGAAATTTTCATTTCAATAGGCATAGTCTGAAATAGCAACCTGATGATAAATGTTAAATTCTCATAATTTTAGGTCCTTTTTTATTTAAAAATTCAGCAATTAATCTTGAAATCCATATTCAGTTCTAGCTACTGTAGTAAGTGCTGGAGATACACTACAGGCTAATACAGGCATGTTCCCAGTCCTAATAATGTTTTCAGTGGAACAGAGAAGGCAAGTAATAATATAATTCATTGAAATCACTGTGAGTTCATAAATGGAGAAGAGTAGTTCACTCAAAGAGGAATAGATGTACCTAACCTAGTCTGATTAGGCAACTACAAGTGTCTCAGGCAAGAAAAAGCTGAAAGAGCTGAAAAGATGCTAGCGTATAAAGGTAAATCAGGGGTATAAGGAACCAAGAAATCATGAGACCGAGGAAATCATAAAGGGAAAATCTTGCAGGCCATATCAGAACATATCAGAACCATAAATACTGACCAGGGGAGCAATGGAAAGTCGCTTCAGAGCTTTTTAACAGAGGCACAACAAATTTGTGTTTGCAATTCTTAATGACTCCCCCGGCAGACTGTGAGCAGACTCGTTACAAGTGGGGTAATAGAGGCTATGAAAAGGGGGCTTAGTGAAGCAGGACAGGCAAGAGACCAAAGCCTTTTAGGTCTAGGTAATGATAGTGTAAGTGGAGAAAGGAAGGAAGATTCAGGAGACGTTAAAAGGTAGAATAAATCTGGACTTAGAATTGACCCTGAAAGATGGGAGAGACAGACATGGCCATGGTCACCCCCAGGACTCTGGCTAAGACTATTGAGTACACAAGGCAGCACTCACTAGATAGGGCAAGTAGAGGACAAAGTTGGTGAGGGAAGCTCATGACTTCAGTTTTGGACATAAACAATTGGGAAGAAGCAAGTGTAGATGCTAAATGGGGGGTTGGATATATGTGTCTGAAACTCGGGAAAAACTTGATGCTGCAGGTATGGATTTTAAGGTTTATAAGCATATTGTTGCCATTTCAAACCGTGGGAGATGAAGGGTTGCCTCACATGAATGTGGGTTGAGAAGAAGAGACGGGCGACATGCCTGGAAGGAGTCTCCTGGAAATGCCAGCTGGGGAGAAGTGGGCTACCTTCATCGACGAGTGTCAGAGGAGTGGGAACAAAAACAAGACAAGGTAATGACATAAAAAAGAAAGCACGCATCCTTCTCTCCCAGCAGTGTAGCTCCTGCACACCCGCAGCCCCGTTCTTTCCCAAGCTGCCTACTTCTGTTCCTCCACTTCTTTTATCTTTTCTTTTTTTTTTAATTTTTAGTTATGTATTTGAGATAGAGAATGAGCAAGAGAGAGAGCAGGGGTTGGGGAGCAGAGAGAGAGAGGGAGAAGCAGGCTCCCCACTGACCAGGGAGCTTGACGCTGGGCTTGATCTCAGGACCCCAGGATCCTGACCTGAGCTTAACCAAATGAGCCACCCAAGGGGCCCTGTTCCTCCACTTCTTCATGTCACGTTGTGAAACTGAATGGACACTTCTGGTGAGTCTTCATATCAAATGGCCTTTCAGCAGCCTTTTCTACAGTTGGCCTCCCTCAGTTCCAGTTCTCTACTGCTGTATAACAAACTACGCCAAGACTTACTGACTGAAACCAACTTATGGTCTCTTGTGGTTCTGGATCGACTAGACTTAGCTGGATGTTTCTCACTCACAAGTCTCTTAGGCAGACAAACTCAGATGTCTGCTGGGGCCACCATCATCTGAACACTTAACCGGGATGAGCCAACAGGGTGGGTTGTTTACGTGGTTGGTGGGTCCTGCCATCTGTCAGCTGGGGGCTCAGCTAGGGTTGTCTCCTGGAGCGTCTACACATGGCTTCTCATGCCAGTGTTAAATGTGTTGTCCCTCAGCTCCAAATCTACCTTTTCTTCCCTTTTTTGGGGATATGACACCTGGACCCTGCAAACAATTCTTCATTGCCAGCTGGTGAAATGTCAGGCTTTTTACAGAGGACTCTGGGTGACACTGATATCCCTTGGTGATAGCAGTGGAAAGGCATTTCTTTTCAGGGTTTTGATCCTTTTTTGTTATCATGCTGCATGGGAACCTGGTGGTCATTGTGGACAAGTTCCATATGCAACCATTTGGGTAATTGCGTAGGAAGGTTCTCTTGTAGCTCTGATACACCCTGAGGTCATGTGTGCCCCGCCAGAACCTCATCTGGGCAGCTCCAGCTCCCTCCTCAAGCCCTCCCCTTTCCCACCCTCACCTTTTCTCTACTTGCAAGCTGCCTGTTTGAGGCTAGTCACAATCTCTTCTAAAAAGTTAAAATCTCAGCACTGGGGGAAGGGAACTCTCTCCTAGGCTTAAATTTCTTCTCTTATCCTAGAGGTGTTGGGATCTCTTCAAATCCACTTTCTTCTTTTAGTAGCTGACCACCTCTACTAGACAGTAATTACTTACATCACATATTCCCTGTTCAGATAGCTGGTATGGTTTCTGTCTCCTCACTAGACTCTCACTGATTTACCCCTCAGTGTGCTGTGGCTGGGACTGTGCCTAGGATGGGCTCCTAGAGAGAGTGACTTGGGGCTCATCCTTAGCTTATCTTTTCTTCCCTATATCTGTTTATCCTCCAGTTATCTCACCTAATACCTGGTTTAAAATACCATCCAGATGCTGGTGGGTCCCTAATTGCACCTCCAACCCATATCCTACTGAGCTCCAGCTCACGTATCTGCTATGCACTCAACCTCTCCATCTAATAGATAGTTCTAGCAAAGCTCGTAATTTCTCACAGCTCCATATAAACACATTATTTGAAGAAGGCACCACTACTCCTTCAAGTTAAAGGATGAGAAGTTATTCTTCATCACTCTCTTTCCTTCGCCCTGCCCTTCTACCCTAGTCTAAGTGATAATCATCCCTCAGCTGACCTCCCAATACCCCTAATCTCCTCTACAGTTTTCTTTATACACCAACTAGAATAAACATTTTTAAACCTAAATCACATGATGGCACACCCTGGGTTTTCTTCAGTGATATCCTACTGCACCGAGTCGGCCAGCCAGCATTTGCAGAACACTGTGAATTTGTGCAGAACAGCAAACCATCTGCCCCTACTGAATAGTTCCTCTTGCTCCTTCTGCTCCAACCACACCACCCTTCTTGAATTCCTAGAACACCTGAAGTCTTTTCTCTCCCCTGGACTTCCAGAGCTTGTTCTCTGCCTGTGCTGTTCTTTCTCTGCCTTTGCACACAGTTCAGGTCTCCTTCAGGGAACTGAAAAGGTTGTGACTAGCCACAAACAGACCTTCCTCTGACACCTTAAATACATTTTCCCTTTTCCCTTTGTGTTTCTCTCTTAGTGTGATTAATCACAGTTTCAATTAGTTCCTTTTCGATAGTCGATGTCCTGACTTATGAAATGTAAGCACCATTTATCAATTCCACAAGTATTTTCTAAATTCTTACCATGTTTCTGATGTTTTTCCAGACACTAGAATACAGCAGTGACCGATGCCCTGCCCTCTCAGAGAGGACATATGATTCAGGCAGGTAGTCAGCCAATATCAGAGTGTAATAAGCAACAGCTAATTTTATTTCATTCCAAATAAAAACAAACAACAAGGCCTACATCTGAAGGGAAACTGTCCATCTTGCTTCTATTGCTAAGATTCTTTGATGAGTGTCTATAATGTCAACTTTCAGCGATAATCAAAGCAGCTTGGGTGGGCAGACAATGTCAATGTGGGGAGAAGCAACTTTCATGGCATGTTTACACTTTCCATTCTGCGTTTAACATAGAAGGTGGTGGTGACATTTACATGTTTTCCTCAGTCTTCTCGTAGAATCGTGTAGGTGCCTCCATCTGGAGCTTTATTTCAGATCTGCGTTGAATGCCGGCCAGCATTGGTGGAACACTGTGAATCTCTCTTATAACAAGCTTCTGGAGAACGGTAGCTGGGGTGGGGAGGAATGGCTACCCAGGCTTCCAAACCCACTGAAGGGGGATCCCAAACCCACTGAAGGATCCCAAACCCACGGAAGACTCTGGAGGACAAACAAGAAATGCAGCAAGAATGAGCACACCATTCACAGAGCACACCGTGGGCCACACGGGATAGAAACTCACATCTCATTTAAATAAATGGAAGGGCAGAACTTTCTAATTGTTTGGAGCTACTCACCACAAATGACCTATGTACAGAGTTGACCTGTATAGAAAAAAATTCTACCTAACAAGAAAGTTACACTGATCACAGTGAACTTAGAATCAATCTTAAAATCATTGCTCCATAGAGCATCATGGATGGTAGACACCGAAAATCAAAAGCATGAATTCCCTGTACTGTGTCCCTGCCAAGCAGTCATTTAGATCATGTTTACACACCGGTGATGCCAAAACACTCCATGCTTTTTCATCTAAAGACACTGCAGGCTGTTAGAAAGCTCTTACTTATACAATTCAAGTGCCTCTCTGGGCTGCTAATATAAAACTTCCTGAATATCCATTTTCATTAAGGCAAAAACAAAATGACTCAAGCCCCCATCTTACATACTTAAAAAATCTCCTTTTCCTCCAATATTCCGGGGGATGATTTGTGGACCCAGTGGTCTCTTGGAGCCTCTGAGTCTGGATTCCTGCTCACACTGAGTACACCATTCAGGATCTTTTATCTTCCTTGCAGAGGCAGCTGTCCACTTGTCACACGTCATTGTGCCCCACGTGTTATCCCCTTGCTCATATTTCATTTTATCAAAATACCAACTACTACAAGCCATTTAGGAAACTTGTTATTGCAAATGGGTGAGGCCACAGGAGGAGAGCAATGATTAGATGTTCCAGTTAGGAAGACACTTGGTCATCCTTAACACACTGAGTCAGTTTCTTACTGGCCATTCTCCTCCTCAGTCTCTGATCTACCGTTGCTACCTCTCTCATGCACCCTATCAGCCTCCCTCTCTCTCGTTCTCCCTCTTGCTCTCTCTCTTCCAACCTACAATGTCCAGGGTTGACATCTAAAAACACTCAATTCTGTCTCACTTTATTATGGAAGATAACTCACTCTCTAGGTCTCCTACTCAGACTAGCTTGGTGTGGGAGATTATATTTGCATTGTAAAACTGCATTACAGAGTGTTTTTATATGCAAAAGAACAATATTCTCACTTTTATTAGCTCTGTTTCCCAAAGTAACCAGTTCAGACTGTAACCAGCTTTAAAATAACACAAATGTCTTCCCTAAATCCTTATGCTGGCCTGAAATGTATCTTCTTGCTGTTTCTATTGATTTTCATTCCATGATAGTTATTGGGTTTTTACTATGTGCTAGGTACCACACGAGGTATTGAGGGAAGTAAAGACCCAATTCCTGCCTTCAGTGATCTAGACAGAATGCAAAAGCAGTAAAAATATATTATGAAAATTGCTTTTCTGGAGCTAAGCACAGTGTTTATGGGTGACCTATGGGAGTGCACTTATCCCAGGCATGGAGGACACACTGGGTTGGATTGTGTCTTTTTCAAAAGATGTATCCAAGTCCTAACTCCAGGTACCTGTGAATACGGCATTTGGAAACAAGGTATTTGCCAATATAACTAAGTTAAGGATCGCTAGATGAGATCACCATCCTGGATTTAGAATGGGCCTTAATTCCAACGACTAGCATCCTTTTAAGAGAAGAAACAGGGAGGTGACACAGATAAGGAAAAAGAACGATGTGAAAGTCAGAAGGCAGACATTGAAGTTGTGTTGCTGCAAGTCAAGAGATGCCAGGATCCCCCAGAAGCGGGAAAAAGCAAGGAAGCATTTTCTTCTAGAAGCCTCTGGAGGGACTGTGGCCCTTCTAGCACCTTAATTAAACTTTTCTAGCCTCCAGACAATAAGAAATTTTTGTTGTTTTAAGCCACCACATTGTTGGTAATTAGTTGTAGCATCCCTAAGAAATCGATGTAGAGGGTTATCTTAACTTCTCCCAGAAATAAGATGTTTAAACTAAGAAATCAGGGGCACCTGGCTGTCTCAGTCAGTTAAGTGTCTGCCTTCTGCCCAGGTCATGATCCTGGGGTCCTGGGATCAACAGTACATGAATAATATGAATCTGTCAAGTGATGATTGCTGCTGTTTTCTATTTCCTCTGAGAGCAGGAATGGCCATGGAGATGATGCACAGCTAACAAAAGAACTATATACCCATAGGGGTATGTAATATAACATAACATAACATAACATAACATGACATGACATGACATAACATAATATAATATAATAAATATGCTCATATGCTCAGAGTATATGAACAATATTAGTTATGAGTTACCAGGTTAAATATCTAAATATTCACTTTCATTTTTTTAAAGATTTTATTTATTTATTTGAGACAGGGAGCAGGAGCAGGGGGAGGGGCAGAGGGAGAAGCAGACCCCCCACTGAGCAGGGGGAGCCCCATGATAGTTTGATCCCAGGACCCTGAGATCATGACCTGAGCCAAATGCAGTTGCTTAACCAACTGAGCCACTCAGGCACCCCTAAATATTCACTTCCAAATACAGGTAGACTTTCAAAATTGACTTTGAGTAAAAAATCATCATCCCCTTACGTGCTCTGCATATTGCAATTCTGTCCAAAAGGAAAACTCAGCGACTTGGGGGTCATCTCAGCACCTCCAATGGCAAAGCTCAACAGAGAATAGCTTCACCCTTTCTTGACCTGAACTGAAGGTGAGAATCTATTAACATAACAAAGGTTGAGTATATTGACCTCAGCTGAGAGGTCTAAGGAAATTATTGTCCTGCACAATACTGTCAAACTTGAAAAAATTTGATTACCAGCATTTTTAATGATAAAGTCAAAATTTGGAAAATTTAATACTTATTCTTACGTCCTGGGAAGTCATTCCAGGAGGTGACATTAGTCTTCAGCTTCAGTTTTGGCTGAATACTCATTTTAACCCCTGGTCCTCCAACATTCAGCCAAAATGTGTATTTTGTGTTTCATGGGCTTTATCCGGGAGGGCCTGCCATGTAACGTGGCTGATGCTGTGGCAAATAATGAGGAAAGAATAAGATTCTTGACAAGGAAGTAACGTTTAATGTCTAATGAACATAATAAACTCCCTATTGTTTCTGGAACAGGTTTAAGAAAATCATCTGGGGAAGAAAAAAGGAAGCCCTTCGAAAGCTCCTGTGTCCAGTGGAGGTAGCAGTCCATTCTGCTCAGAGAAGCATTTTGGTAAATTCCAATCACAAGAAACAACCCATGGCATGGCACACGCCAAAGGAACAAATGATGCTACAGGCGTCACCAAGTCTGAAGCCACCTAGTTCTCCCATGGCACCTGGTAGATGACTCGGAATGCCTCTCTCCGTTGTCCAGAAAGTGAGGTCATGGCCCGAGGAAGAGGCAGAGGGCCAATTACTTACTAAGAAGATAAGCCTTTCATCTGAAAGATAAAGATGATAATTTCTAGCTTTCCAAAATTTTTCTGAGCAAGTACAAAAGAATTATGGAAAAACATGCTTTTAATACACTTTTGAGAAAATCCTTTGAGCCTTATAAAAAATAAATACTTGTACTCTCCTGATCCCTACACCTGGAGAATTCCTGTCTGGACTCAAGAAGCTAAGGACGAGGCAGAGCAAAGCAATCATTCCTCTAAAGAACAATGCTGTTTGGGGGCGGGGGGAGGGGCGCTCAGTTCAGCTCATGTATTATAATTGGCGTGTGAAATACCACCTCCTAGAATGAGATCTCAGATGAAAGGTGACCACCCCGGGCCCTTTCTTTGAGGTTTAAATTAGCCAATTGCTGCATTGGAGGAGGTAAGCCTGCTTTTCTAAGGAAAACAAAAATTATTTCATGTTGACTTAAATTTCATAGCACGACACAGAAAGAAGCCTTTTCAACAGAAAGACTAAAATACACAGCAGCCATGAAAAATATCTGTGAAATTGTCTTTCAGAATAATTCCTATTTTATCACGAAACTGCATATTTCAAGGGAAAGGTTGAAGAGGACGTGGCTGTAACTGGGACTGCTTGTTGCTGGAAAATGTCCTTCCTTTTATAATATGCATAGAAAATCTCTATTTCTCAATTTTCCACAATAAACAGAGTTTTCCACTGATGATTAGAAAAATGACATTTAAAAGCCTTCCAAAGCTTTGAGCCAGTCCCCTTGGGGTCTTGCTAACAGTTCCTGTTGGGTCCCAGTGAGCCTGTCAGGTTAACTGACAGCAGCATTGATCATGCTGTTATCATTTGAAGCAGTTCCACCATACCCCACTCAGCACTGACAGGACACCCACTGGGATTTCCTTGCTTGTCCAAAATCTAGAAATACGTGATAACCTCACCCATCGGCAGGTTTACTCTTTCTCATCTCAAAGTAGAAATGAACTTGGCTTCTGGTCTCCTGGACTTTGAACAAGAAAAAGAAGAAGGCATGTTTCTACTTTGTCATCATGGTAGAAAAGAGCTCCTTCTAAAATGATCCACATGCCTATGACCCAGAGTAGGACTAACCCGGAGCCATCTATACAGAGGAGCCAACGGGACAATGTAATCCCAAGGGCACCAGGCAAAACTACCTTCCCAATAACTTATCATTCACATTAGTCCTTCCCTTGTATTATTCTGAAGCAACTCCAAGCTTACATTTAACAGTACAAGGTCTTGAATATGTAAGGAGGACCTTGCACGCATTACCTCATTTGTCTTCAAGGAAGTCCTGTGAAATCAACCACTTGTTATTTTGGCCAGTTTAGGTGAGCAAATTGAGAAGGAGAGAAATTAAGTACCCGCCCAAAACCACAGGGTTAGGAAAACACAACCTCAGACTCAAACTCAGGTCTGGCCTGACACCCACACCCCATGCTCTTAACCATCTTGTGACATTGTCTTTTCCCATGGCCTCTGGGAAGTTCCAGGTAAGGCAGTAAGCAGGTGTGTGAGCTGCCAAAGGACCCTGGCAAGCTATGTAACCCGTCTGAGCCGAAGTTTCCTTGGTTGTGAAGTTGGCATGGCAACAAGGCTTGCTTGCAAAGGCTGTCATTAAAAGGCAATAATGCACGCTAAGTATTTCTGAGAGAGCCTAGTCCTCAGAATGCTGAATAAATGCCAGTCTATTATTTGCTGTGAAGATTAACTCATTATGGTTCTTACTGCTTTACAATTTAACAACTCCAGCAAAATGCATTTTAAGTGTGAGAGACATCTTTATTTTTTTTAATTTAATTTAATTTTTTTATAAACATATAATATATATTTAGCCCCAGGGGTACAGGTCTGTGAATCACCAGGTTTACACTTCACAGCACTCACCATAGCACATACCCTCCCCAATGTCCATAACCCAACGACCCTCTCCCTACCCCCCTACCCCCGGCAACCCTCAGTTTGTTTTGTGACATTAAGAGTCTCTTATGGTTTGGAGAGATATCTTTATTGATTGATACTAATCCACTCAGGGCCAAACTGTAGCTAATCCTATGAGAAACCTTGAGCACATCTAACTGGCCTTCTATGTGGCCCATGTTTCTCCATCAGGTCTTCAGGCAACGTGAAAAACTTCATTACATTACGTCCTTATCAAAATCTAGACATACTCAGTCAAGGCCATTCACTTTCAGGACATGCCTCCCAGTCTAGAAAGTTCATTTAAAAATAAAGAGGAAAAAAAAAAGAAAGACATGAGGATAGTTTGTTTTGTCTTAAGATACAAATACACTTTAGGTTTCTCTAAATGGATAGAACCAAAGCTTAACCCCTGATCTCCCTGAGAAACCCATTGCTCTTATCTTCTGTGGGACATTGGGTGACTCCACCGTCATTCAGGCATTCGGACTAGACACGAAGTCATAACGTCTGTTATTTATTTTATTGATTTGATTTATTTTATTGATTTATTTTAAAAATAATGAAAAAACTTCAAGCATAATTATAAGCAGATAATAATCAAGAAACACTGTGTACCATCTCCCAAGTTTGTCAGATAGGAACATTTTGCGATATTTGCTTCAGATATTTTTTCTAGTTGTTTTCAAAGAAGGATATTACAGATACTATAAAGTTTTCTGCATAAAACTCCCTGATCTCAGGGTGCCTGGGTGGCTCAGTCAGTTAAGCATCTACCTTCAGCTCAGGTCATGATCCCACGGTCCTGGGATCGAGCTCTGCGTCTGGCTCCTTGCTCAGTGGAGAGCCTGCTTCTCCCTCTCCCTCTGCCTCTCCCCCCTGCTCCTGCACTCTCTCCCTCTGTCAAATAAATAAATAAAAATCTTAAAAAAAAAAAAACAAAACCTCCCTGATCTCATTCTCTTCTCATCTTCTCTGAGATAATTACTATCCTGAAATGTTGTTTATCACTTTGTATATTTTTTAAACTTTGCTACATATGTTTGTTTCTATAAATAAAATATATTATTCCTTTGCATGTTCTGCAAAAGACATCATACCATACCTATCTTTCAACCATTTTTTATATTTCATATTATAATTTCCCCATTATATCATTTTGGAAAAATTTATATACTATTCTTTTCCTCTATCAGTTTTCAGAATAATGAATCGGTTCCCTTGCAACCTCCAAAAGTGACTAGTGGGATTTAAAAAAAAAAATACTTTATAATCTCTTGGAAGATAGCATATTTGGTGCTTCCATCAACTTCAGAAATTTTTCATTTTGATACTCAGATGGTCTTGTATCCTGGGCACCGCTGTTTGAAGAGAAAACTAAATGATGGTCTCGGGTCAGCCAATTAACAACTTAGAGCATGGTGTGAAATCAGAAGTCATCTTTAATGGCATTTAAGAGAAGGAAAACTTCAGAGAAGCCTGAATTAGCAGCCTCAGCAAGCTCCTAACCAAAGTTAAGAGGCCACATCAGAAGAGTAAAGCCCAAAGGCTTAGGTCAGGATGGGGTCACAGGGTAGATGCAACTGAAGATACTGAATCTCCATATGCCCCAGACCCCTCTTTGCTGCATAAGTGGCCTATTTCCCCCTGCTGGAAGATAGCACCCAGATCCTCCTACCCCCGCCCCCCACAACCGTCCTGCCTAAAGGATGTACACAGACCTCAACTAGCGCGCATGCCTTTCAAGATCCGTCTCGACCTCCACTGCTGCCACTAGGCCAATAACCAGGTTCAAGTATCAGCATTGCATGGCTGGGTGTAGTGCTGTCCTGTTCATGGGAAGAAGAGAGGGGCACCTGGGTGGCTCAGTAATTAAGCGTCTGCCTTTGGCTCAGGTCATGATCCCAGGGTCCTGGGATTGAGCCCCGCATCAGGCTTCCTGCTCAGTGGGAAGCCTGCTTCTCCCTTTCCCAGTCCCTCTAGTTGTAGTCCCTTTTTCGCTGTCTCTGTCTCTCTCTCTGTGCCAAATAAATAAAATCTTTTGTAAAAGAAGTTAGGGGGAAAGAGATTATTCACCACCAAAGACCTACAGAACCTGGCTACTGTGTACCAGCAAGAAACGAGAAAGCATGTCTGGGAGAGAAGCTTGAGGATCCCGACAGCAGTGACAAGGAAGGGGGTGTGTAGAATACGATGACGGTGGGTACGGTAACTGTAAGGACATGGATGCCGGGGTTGGCAGAGCTGTGCATGCAGGAAAGACAAATCCCAATCCAGAGTAAATGACTCTTTCAGTAAGAACAGAGAGCTCCTTTTCCAAGACTAGAATGCCCCCATTATAACCAACCTGCCACCAGCTGGCTGGGGCATCACTCCAGGGAATGGTACCCCCGGTCACTCTGTCCTGCTTAGTTTGGGTTTCTCCTCAATGCAGGTCTTAGCCCTGGAAGAGGGTATATCCTGATTCATTTCAGGACTTCACAACGCTCAGAGTGCCCAAAATGATTTGGCCTCTCTTTGGTCCTCTCACACTCGCCCATGAATTAGGGTCTGTGTGGCCTCCTCTACCTTTTCTAATAGCGGCGCTGAGCTCCTAAGAGTTTGCCTTTGGAAATGAGTACTTGGTAGTGATTTCTGGAGGTTCCAGGTCAAGGGCCTTTAGATAGTCTTTGGTTTTTGTTTTGTTTTATGCCCTGCTTTGTTTTGTTTTTATCACATAGAGTGTTTTGGGTTTTGATAACTTGTCCCCACTAGCTTCTATTTTCAAATTCATGAGAATATTTTGTTACCTAATTTGACTGAAGATATTTTCCGGGTTTTGCTTTTTGTGGTAGTTGTTTAGTTCATTTTGATTTAATTCAAGGATAATGAAATACTACTCCCCTGACACCACTACCTTTCTTCTTATATACAATATAATGTTATGTTAAATTACATCATATCATATTATATACTATTCTATTTATTATATGGATACGGGGATTTTGGTTCCTCACTTCTTGTTCTTCACAAGGTATTTTATCTATCTACCTATCTTTCTACTTATTCTCTAGTGGATGGACAATTAGTTTCTCTGTAGTTACCTTGTAAACAATATTCCAATAAAAATCCTTAAATAAGTATTTCTTTTACACAAATGAAAGAGAGTTTCCTTCAGGTTTTAAACTAAGTATTTTAAAACTATGTGTCTAGAATAAATGTTTAAACATTTAAACTAAACTTGGATTTAGAATGAGCATACATTCAACTTTCCAAATTGCCTATTGAGACACAAATTAAGTTGCATCAAAAGCAGTAACAGTCAGTGTTCAACAAGAGACACAGAACAGTAGTTCATGTATCTTAAGGAATTTGTTGCAACTAATTGGCTTATGCTCCTGTGGGGTCTGGCAAATCCAGGCCATCAGTGAGGGAAACCTGAAATTCCTGGGTAGAAGCTAAAGTGTGGTAGACAGGTGGAATTTCTTCTTTTTTCCCCAGGAAAATCTCAGCTCTACTCTTAAGAACTTTTATTTACTTACTTATTTATTTATTTATTTATTTATTTATTTATTTATTTAAGATTTCATCTGATTTTTTCAGTGTTCCAAGGTTCATTGTTTATGCACCACACCTAGTGCTCCATGCAATGCATGCCCTCCTTAATACCCACCACTGGGCTCCCCCAACCCCCGACCCCCCTCCCTTCCAAAACCCTAGTTTGTTTCTCAGAGTCCACAGTCTCCCAGGGTTTGTCTCCCCCTCCGGTTTCCCCCAACTCACTTCTTCTCTCCTTCACCCAATGTCCTCTGTGTTATTCCTTGTGCTCCACAAGTAAGTGAAACCATATGATAATTGACTCTTTCTGCTTGACTTATTTCACTCAGCATAATCTCCTCCAGTCCCGTCCATGTTGATACAAAAGTTGGTTATTCATCCTTTCTGATGGAGGCATAATAGTCCATTGTATATATGGATCATATCTTCTTTATCCGTTCGTCTGTTGAAGGACATCTTGGCTCTTTCCACAGTTTGGCGAACTTTTAATTGATTGAACTAGGCCCAGCCCGATTATCTAGGATAATCTTTACTTAAAGTCAACTGATTATGAATATAGACATATACAGAATGTCTTCATAGCAACTCCATTTGTTTTTGAGTTTTGAGATTTGTGTTTGAGTGAATAAATGGGGGCTACAGCCTAGCCAAGCTGACACAAAAAACTGGCCATCATAACAATGTGAAGTTACTACTGCTCCCTGTTTGTGTCCTTGCTGGAAATTGCCAGACAAAGAATGTGTATGGGAATGGATCCTAATGCTAATGAACCAGGGTGAAAGGATGTTGCTATCATTCGTTGATATGAGTGCACTAAGTAGAGTCCGGATTCTGTGCCTATCTCAAAGGTCATGAACTGGCTTAACATTGTGTTTGGTTTGTTCACTCAAACTTGGACCCAAAGTTAACAACACTAAGTAATATTTAAATGCCAAAATGTTCTTGTATGTTGTAGAATAAGGCACCCAAAGACTTAGAATGACTTTGGAAGGCTAGAATGGATTTTTTTAGTACAATCTGCTCACCCAACTTCCAACACTCTTCCTCCAGTGGGTTCAGAGTACACTCCCTTCCCCAAAGCTATGAGAAATATGTTCCAGAGCGGGCTCTGGCGTCTCAGAAGCTCCAGAGGGTAGCTCTTCTCTGCAGCATAGGCATGACAGTAGGAACTGCCGCCGTCCAGCAGGGCTCCCTGAATTCAATTACTGTAACCCTACCTGATATGTTTGTAATTTCATTGTATTGTATTTTCTATATTTGTCTGTGTAGGGTTGGAAATTTTCAAGATAAGTGGACATTTCTTCCCAGCTGGCTTCAGAGACACTGTTGTAGATTTCTGTATAGTACCGCTTCCAGGATTCCTGCATGATACAAAGCTTGCAAAACACCAGTTACCTGATTATCTAACATTAATGTGCACTGTGCATATGTTTGTGTGCAATACACAATGAAGCTATAAGAATTTCAGACAAATTGTGTTTTTTCTCTCATAGTTCAATGAATATGAACTATAATGTAAATAAGCTACAAAATACAGTATTAGTTTAGGGTACACAATGAAAGCAAATAATACTTCAATAATAAAACCAAAGACAAACACTTCAGAACTACTTAAAGAGTTGCTTGAATGAGAAGAGGGAGAGGGAGTTGATAGCTACAGGAGCCCCCTGGTAATGAGTGACGTTTAGTTAAGACTGAGCTGGTGGGGCAAGAAAAAAAAAAGTGAAAAAGTAAATGCCTGAGGTGTAAAGACCTCATTTATTGGCACTCAATAGTGCCAATACTTCAAGTATTGGAGTACTTCAAAAACAGACCACCATGAGAAACCATAGACAAGGTATTGGGATGGAAGTCTCATTAATAATTTCTTTAAAGTCCTTCAGTTGCAATTATATAGATCCTGATAATATGAGATGATGTTATGTCATCCCCTTTTAAAATATGATGTTGCTATTCAGGTCATGATCACATTCATAAGCAATGACAATAATTTTGTCTGCATCATCTAAATTTTCTTTTAAAGTTTTGTCATCACTCTTTGTGGCTCTGCTCCTTTTTCATCAATGGTTATATCTACTCAACTGGGAAAGATTCGTTCATCTTCACTTTAAGTAGAAACTACTTTGACCATAATCAGCATTGCTCTTAGGTTTCAGCAAACCTGCCCTGGGCTTAGCTCTGAACTTCCTCCTGCCAGACCCCTCCCCACAGAGCAAAAAGTCCTAGAAATCAAGATACTATGACCACACAATGTCTCTGTCCCTCCTCCCTCCAGGGAAAGACTGAGGAATTCCCTGCCCAAATGGACACAAGCCCCCTGCTAGGGCCTGCACAAGTTGGATGTCTCATGAGGGGTGGTGATGCCATGGTTCTTTGTTAAGCCCAGGGTTGGAAGAGAGCCCATAGATGGAGCTTTGAAGTATGGGCTGGAGCATCTGTATTTGCGTGTGTAAGATCCCTCACAGTGTGGGTTGCAACTGGTGGGGGGAAGTTTGGATGAGCGGTGGGCTGAACCCTTCTTTTTACTCTACCGCAAGCTCTGTAGTTGTTAGGGGTGGGTCTGCCAATGGTCCTCAAATTATAAAATCTTGCAGCTTCTCAGATTTCTCAAACCATTCCTCACTTGCTTTGAAACTCAGCTCCCCCACCTAATCACTCCCTTTATCTACTACCTTCTTCAGATCTTTAGGGATGTCTAGAGCCTTCTGCTATTTCAACATGGTGTTAATGGATATCCCATGCTGAGTGTGGCTCTCAATCCATTACATAAGACATTTTTCTAGTTATTAAAAAATATTATCCTGGACTCAAGTAACACAGTGGAGCTCTCCAGCATCAACAGTACTCTCACAATATTTATTTTCTTATCATGTGCACAATGGGTATATACATGCCCATGGACAAGCTTTATACATTTATTTTTTTTAAAGATTTTATTTATTTATTTGACAGACAGAGATGACAAGTAGGCAGAGAGGCAGGCAGAGAGAGAGAGAGAGAAGGTAGGAAGCAGGCTCCCTGCCGAGCAGAGAGCCCGATGTGGGGCTCGATCCCAGGACCCTGGGATCATGACCTGAGCCGAAGGCAGAGGCTTTAACCCACTGAGCCACCCAGGCGCCCCAGCTTTATACATTTAATGCATTCATTTTGCTCAATATAGTTTATCACCTCCAGCCTGTCTTTTAAGTATATGAGCTTTTCTAGACAATTATTTTCTTTACAGGAGCAGTGTTCTCTGAAGCCTCCAGTGCAGACTCCAACCCAAACGATATTTGCTAGTACATGTATGTAGATTCACTAGCATGGATTTCAACTCAAGTAGTAGGTTTGGGTAAATATTTTATAAGAAGTTAAGGGAAGAGGCACCTGGGCCTATAGCTCAGTGCTAGCATATAGTGAACATTCTGTAAGTTTGTAGGCAAGAGAATGACCAAATGACCTCTTTTTTTTTTTTAAGATTTTATTTGTTTATTTGAGAGAGAGAGAAAGAGAGCATGAAGGTGGGGGCAGAAGGAGAGGGAGAATCAGACTCCCCACTGAGCAGGGAACCCGATGTGAGGCTCAGTACCAGAACACTGAAACCATGACCCGAGCTGAAGGCAGATGTGTAACCAACTGAGCCACACAGGCACCCCTAAATGACTTCTTATAGTCTCTTTCAATGCAGATGTTCAAAGATTCTGCGGTTTGAAAGTTGCTGAATTTGCCCAGTCCTGAAAGTTTCCCTGGCCCTCCTACCTCACCCTTTTCCTCATTGTCCTCTCCATGGACAGAATGCTCTTAGCGGCGTATGGGACCCATCACTGACTCGTGCTCTCCTCTGCCGCCATCCTCTACCATCAATCAGCCCATCTGGTCAGGCCACCTTCTCATCAACCCACCTTATTTCTTTTCTTTCTCCCATTCCAAAAAATTTTCCATACCTCCTCGGGTGTTTGAGGTTTTTCTCGTCTTCCTAGACAGTAGCTCTGGTTTAGTCCAGGGAAGAATAATGTCAAGCATACTCCTAGGATAGAAATTGCAAAGGCTCAAATGTAATGCCAGCATTCCAATTTGGAACCCAGAGGGTCAGGAGTTCCATAGCTGGTGCACACTCAGCATTTTGCTCCCTTCTATTATTGGTGCACATCGGTTTATAAACTCTTCTAAGGACATGGCTTGTGTTTTATTCATCTTTATATCTTTCCTAGACCTGACACAATGTTTTGCTCAATAAAGGATTGGTAAATGGAAATAAATTAAATAAAATGGAACATAATATCCTTTGAAATTCATGAATACTTTAATTGCCTAGCAATGAGGTTATTTTTTGACATTTTCTTTTTTAGTAAGTTATTTTTAATATAGAAAAATTGTAAATACAACAGAATGATAATGCTATTATCCAAAGATAGCCCCTGTTTTCACTTCTTTTGCATTTCATTCAAATACTTTGATTTTTTTTTTACTTAGCTATTAATATCCTTTTTCGTATGCTATAGTGTTTTTTTAACTGAATTTATTTTCTATTATTTATCTTAAGAAATAATATTGGATATATCAGATCTACCTTTTTAATTTGAAAAAGGCTAAATGTCAAAAACCTACCGTGAACCTCCTATTACTGGACAAATGTTAGATCAAGTCTCTTTTTTCATCTAGAACAAGATGAAAACATCAGTAGTTTCACTTATTCCTTCATTTCTTTACTTATCAACAAATGGTTATAAGACTCCTTCTAAATGCCAGACACAGTTACATGCATTGAGGATATTCTTGTAAGCTAAAGAGACAAAAAAGTCTGCTTCATAGACATTATATTCTCGTGGGGAGAGAGAGAAGTAAAAAAGTAATAAATTAATACATGTCATGGGGTGTGTTAAGCAGTTTAAAAAGCTGCAGAGAACAATAAAGCAAGAAAGAAGGATAAAATGTGCTTGCAGGCATCCATTTTAAATGTCCTGAGAAGGGCTGTTGAAGAAAAGACTAGAAGAACGTGAGGGGATAAGTCATGCGGATATTTTGGATAAGAGCTTTACAGCCAAACACAAATTAAGTGAAAAGCAGAGCTTGGACTAGAATAAAGTAAGTGAGGGGCCTTAGCTGTAAAATTTAAGGTTGACCCCACTCTCACTTCATGCAAATACAGTTGATCCTGAAAAGGCTGGGAGGCAGACTGCCTGCAGAAAATTTCAGAACCAGTGAGGCGCTCAGTGTGCCTGATGCAAAGGGACCCATGTGGACAGCAGCTCCCTGGGTCAGAGGTGTAAGGCAACCACAGTGATGCCTCTGGGCCATTGCAGGTGGTTGGCTTTGATCTGAGTAAGAGGGGCAGCCACTGTGGGGTGTTGAGCTGAGAAGTACTCTAACTACAACTTAAAAAAGGAAAAAAAAGGAATAAGGATATAAAAGAATGAGATAAATCTGCCATTATTTGCAGATGATAAAAATCACATAGAAAACATGAAAAAAAGTCAACAGAAAATATGTTGGAAAAATTAGAGATGAGCGGAGTTGCTGGGTTTGAGGTCAATTTGTGAAACCAACAGTATTCCTCCATGACAAAAACTTCAATAAGAAAATATTGTAAAAAAACAACATGTGATTTATAAGAGCAAACAAAGAGATCTGTACATTGTCTAGCACTAAATGAACAAAAATGTATATAGTTTTTATGGAAAACAATTTTAAAGTTTATTTAAAACATAAACAAGATTGGAAAAAATTGAGTTGAAGCTTAAGTTAAGGATTTAATATTTAATGATATCAGCTGTATCCAAAGAAAGAAATAAATTTAATATAAAAAAATTAAGTTTCCTTTACCAGTAATGATCAATTAGAAAATATAATAGAGGGTCACCTGGGTGGCTCAGTCGGTTAAGCAGCTGCCTTCAACTTAGGTCATGATCCCAGGGTCCTCGGATAGAGTCCCGCATAGGGCTCCTTGCTCGGCAGGGAGCCTACTTCTCTCTCCACCTCTACCTGTCACTCTGTCTGCTTGTGTGCTCTCTCTGACAAATAAATAAATAAATAAAATCTTAAAAAAGAAAAAGAAAATATATTAGAAATTTAAATACTCTATAAATAGCAACAAATCCTCTCAACAGCTTTATAAATGTTGATCAAGCTTTCATGGAGAAACTTTTAAACTCCATTACAATATGTAAAAGAACACTTACAAAAGACAGAAACATACCATGTTCATGAATGAGACGAATTAGCATCATAAATGTTACTTTTTCTCAAATTATTTTATAAATCTAATGCTATGAATCAAAATTCAATACAGATTTATTCCAAAACTTAGATGAAATATACAGATACAGGAATACTTGTTAGTTTTAAAATGAAAAGGAAAGAGAGAAGTTCATCTGGGTTACACATGATTTACAATAAAGTCTTGGAAATAGTTTGGGTATAATACATAAGAACAAGTAAATTAACCAATAAACATAATAGCGGGTCAAAAAATAGATCTATATAATATGGGGAAGTGGTTTCTCATGCTCATGCAGCCTATCTAGGATAAGTACCTACAATGTGAAAAGCTGACATAGGTTAATATCTATAATATGGAAAGAATTCTTACAAATATACATTAAAAACTAGTGTGCTGAACTGAAAAATGGGCAAGTTTATCAACGGGCAATTCACAATGAATTCAAAAAAGCTAACAAGTATAAGATGAGATGCTTGAAATAAGAGAAATGTAACACAAGATAACATTCGACTACTTTATACCCACTAATTTGGCAAATATCAAAAAGAGTGTCGTAGTGTAAGTACCTGACAATTAGCTTTTTTGAATGTAATAGAAGTACTGGACATTAAGCCTTTGATTGCTGAGGCATCCCTTTCAAAGATATCTGTCTTGAATGAACACATCTGGATAGAGCCAGGTCCCTCCACCCATTAAGTTCCCATTTTAGAAAGCCCCAAGTGAGTTAGATAATTGACCACTTGAGTGACCCTGTTTCCCTTCTCGTGCTTTAATTCTTACTCTTTGTTCTAAATTCACCAGTCAAGAGTGATCCTGTGAAATCCTAGGCACCCCACCCTCGATCGATAAAGAGAGTCCCTGGTCCATGCACACTCTGTCTCTCCCTCTGTGACCTGGCTGTGTGTCCCTGGTTGTGTTGCTGAGGTAAGTCCCACAATCATAATAAGCACCACAAGAGCAAGTCCAGCCACAACACTGGATCTGTTAGGGAAATGTCCTCAGGGACTTGCCACAGTAGTGGAAGCTCAGGTGAGTGCCCCCAGGCATTCCCAGTTCCTGGCATCCCTATAAGGCTGAGACCTACCCAAAACGAGGGTAATGCCACATTTGAAACATACCTGCAGGTGGAATTGGAAGCTAATACAGTCATCTGGAGAGCAATTTGAAACATTTAATGCAGTGAAATATTAATAAATCCTGGTAAGCCTCTCTTTTGTATATATCCCAGAGAGAACTGTCCGCAGATCCATAAGCAGGCTTATCTAAGAATGATCAGCTGAGCACTGTGTATGGACATGGGGGACTGATGACAACTGACGTATGCATCTATGGATGGACAGATAAATAGAAAGTGGTGTGTTCAGTGGCTTACCTAGCAGCTATCAGAAGCAACACTAAATACAAATGTACAAAACAAGTGTTGATGGAAAAAAAAAACTAAGAATCATAAGATATAATTTACCTTGTCTCCATGCAAATTCAAAACACCTATATACACAAAATAATAACATTCATTTTCCAAAGAACCATACATCTTTAAAGACTCCAGCCTATACCCATTCCCATGACAGCAAGAGGAGAACAGAGAGAGATAGGTGATTAAGGAGAAAATACTGAAAGGAGATAAAATAAGAGGAGGGCATTGCCTCTAATGATAACATTAATTACTAGAAAATAGGATTAACCTGATTTTTTATACTGGCGCTCTAGAAGAAAGAAAAAAAAAGAAAAAGAAAGAAAGAAAAGGTTTTAATAAAAAAACTAGATAAAATCAGAGGGAAGGCTAGATTTTGAGAGTCACTTCTCACTCAAACAGTCTGGTTTTCTATGATACATGAGATCCTTCTGTAGTGCGTAAGCCTTGAGAGACAATTTGTATCATTTTCCATTAATGGGATGAAGCCAAACACCTGCAAATCCAGTAAATTCAGGCAAACTAGGCTCAGGGGAGCTAGTTTCACATTATCTGTCAACAAGGACATCAAAGGGAGATGGGAAATCAGAATCATCTGTCTCTGGGCTCCAAGCCCTGGCTATGACTTCCCAAACAGCAATTATAGTCATTCTCAGTGTTCCTATAACCCTCAGCATCTGTTAATTGTTTAGGGCTTCATATTCTACCCTGGAGGCCTCTTGGTGTTTTCAGTTTAGTTAAGGAGTGAACTAGAAGAATAGACAGGTACGTTAAAAACAGAGTCGGTGAGCAAATGTTCTGTCCCAAGAATCTCCAGGTTGGTGTGCAGATAGCCACAAAAACTTAATTTTTACAACTGATTTTAATCCAGTGAGATTTAATTAGGACTCCAGAGAGGAGTTTATAAAGAGAAGAAATCCTGCTCAAAATGAGGAAGACCCAAAAAATCCTTAACGACTGAAACAGGCAACATGAAATTTGCAACCATGGGATACAGTTGGGTTCCTATACTGTGTACTTTTCTGACAGAATGAGATATTTTGAAGGGTTATAGATGGTATGGAAGGTATTTATGACTCAGTGAGCCTTTCTGGACTACAGGTCTCTTTCGAGTCCCTTCAAGCATGAAGATTCCATGGTCCCACGATGGTGTGTTACATGCTTGAAGACCACAGACTAACACAGATACTGCTTCACAGGACTCTGAGTGAAGTTACACTGTCCAACTTTGTAGAGCTCTTTCCAGCTTTGTGACGTGGGAGCTGCTAGAAAAGCCTCAGGACATGAAAGTCAAAGAATGCAGACCAGAATGGAAAACATTCCTTTGGGAGATGTATCAACTTCAGAACTAGATATCAATGGTACTGGGTATCTTGGGAGATAGTCACCTACATGTCCCTGTGGGCCTTAGCTGCTAAGTGAAGAGGAATGTGTGACCGGAATTTATTCTCAGTGTGACTGGAATGTGTGACTGGAATTTATTCCTCAGTAGGTGTCCTTGATAGTTTCTTACGTACACAGTGTAAACAGTTTACTGCTGTCTTTTTCAGGTGTTAGGTCAGGCATTCTCAAAAAATATTCACGTCATCTTCATAAAATCTTTAGTTAGAAACTTTTTGAGGTATTGCTCTGTGTACAATCCAACTTCACTAATACCTGGAATCAGTATTCCATCCAAAGAGAGACAGGCAGCACACAGTAGGTCCAAGCACATATTAAGTCTGGTTTGAGAAGACATTTATCTCTCTCCAGATGAGCTATGTGCTCCTCAAGGAACTCCATATTCTTTGGGCCCAGGAAGCAGATACCAAGTAACATTCTTGCCTTTCTTCTTTGAGTTTCCTTAGCATTTATTTCTCTAATCAGCAATCTATAGTCAACCTGCAGATCCATGAGTATGGAAATTACTTACTTTATAATCATTTGTTGTATAGCAAAAGACCATTCACACCCTAAATAGTTTATAATTTCTGCATATTCAAAACCTCCCCAAAATCATAGCACCTCTTTGAGAAATGGATACTAAGGCTTCTAATAGCAGTTGCCCTTAAACACAATTCCATGGTAGCTACCTTTGGTGACAGAAGTTTCCCCCTACCCTCCAAGATCTCCTTCAAAATCACACCAGGCCTCTCCTACCCATGTCCCCAAGAAGATGAAGGAAAGACAAGAGAATAATCCAGCTGCTTACTTACAAATTCAAGAAGCATGGTAGCCCCGGACAGTGTGTCCTATTCTATAATACTCCTTTCCTGGTGGTATCGTATAATTGTAAGAATTGGAACCCCATAGGCACTAATTTTCTGCAAATATTTCTGCAAAAATTCTGCAAGTCTCTACTGGTATGGAGAAAACACAAGACACTCTTCATCAATAATCCCCCTTGCAAAATCTAGTCTAAACAAAATGAGGTAAAATCCCCCAAGATTTTATCATCAATAGTCAACATGAAAACATGAAAGCCCTGGTGGGGCAAGAGGGTGTTAAGGAAGAAGTGGAAAGGGTGTCCACTAGCACTACTTCTGACAGCAGCGTGGAAGTGATGGTGAGGCTTGGGGTCTAGGAGAGAGAATACAGCTCACTAGAGATTAAAATCTACATTCTAATACGAAAACAGTATGTGTTTACTTACTACCCCTAACCCAGGTTTGGCAGGAAATTAGGTCCATATGTTGCTTTTAGATACATGGATTAGGTGAATCTCTTCATCTTTCTGAGTTATGGTATCTTAAACTGCAGTTTAGGGATGATACTGGATCGATATTAGATTGACAACTGAGGCAAATGAGATTTTGGAAGACAGATTTGAAAACTGCAAGGAACACTTACAAATTAAATGAAACAAGATAGTAATGATTAGGACATTCTATATTGTGTCTATTCCAACACAATCTATTTTAAACTCATAGTTGTGTATTTAAAGGCTAACTCGTGTTAGGATTTTGAGAAAAAACATTCTTATTGGAAAAAATAAAAATAAGGAAAGAAAAAAGAAAACACATATATTAAAATGGAATCAATCTGTCATCAAATAGTTGAAATGTATATGGGGGGAATTGATTGATTCTGGTCTCTATCTTATCTGGGTCAATCTATAAATGGTGTCAGTGCCTGTAAGCCAATACCATAAAATTCAACTTTGTTTCACTTCCATTTCAAATGTAATTCAAGTGCCTTTCAACAGAGATTTACTTTGAAGTTGGCTCTTTCACATCCCATTAAGTTAGTGTATTTTATTTGCGTGAAAATCCAAATTGATCTGATGTTGAGGTCCAGCCACTTAACAAATAGAAGGCGGAAAAGATCTGCTAAAGATAAAAATTGCCCAAGGGGAGACACATAATTTTTTAGATTTTGCTGTAAACAGCACTCTTTTTCCATTATCAGAGTGTCATTAGAGTTTCCAAAGAACTGCCTAAGGTCAGACCTGTGTCCAGCTTGGACTCCAACCTTTCACCCAGCTTAACATCATTCTCTGAGCAGTGCTCTGCCCTACCTCTCCCCCCTCCAATTGCATCAGCTACCACAAATGAGGGAAATGTATTAATAACAACATATGGAATATTTCCACACAATCGTAACATTTAAGAGCTTCCAGGGTAAATTCCAAGAAAATCTTAGAATTCCAAGCTCCCAAGTAAATCGTCTGTCAACAGTTTATTGTCTTTTCAGCTTTGTTAGAACCTAGTTTCTCAACTTCATTGTTTGGATATATAATAAGGTAGGAGTTTGGTTTGAGAATATATAAAGGAAAGCTAGCATTTGTCTATAAAACACACTTTTTTTTTTCATCTGTGTCTCCTTGTCCAATTTAGCACAAATATTTCCCAATATTCCAAGCTATAGGTCAAGACCTGGTTCTAAGATATTGAGAAAAGGCTGGAAAAGAACTGAAATGGATTCTGAGATGATAGAAATAAACATTTATCTAGAGGTTAGCATATGCTAAGCACTTAATTGGATGATTTGTCTACACATGCTCAAATAATCCTCATAATTACTCTCTAAGGTATAAGTCATCTGCCTTTTATGAGGACAAAAGGGACTCAAAGAGTCTGTGTCAGCTCTCCAAGGTCACGTAGCCATTAAGTGGCAAAGGAGGTGTTCAAAACATCGGCCTTTTTACTTCGTATCTCACATTCCTTCCACCTAACACTCTACCTTCAATGACCAATAGTCCAGGTTCAAGGATAGAATGGCCAGAGGTCCCCATTCAGACAACCAAAAGGAGAAATTGGTAGAAAAAAATATTTTTACAGTTGGTACCTTGAATTCTCTTGAAGAAAGAATTACGTCAGAAAGTTACAACGTCTAGTCACTTAAGCCGGAGAAGGTGAGAACATGGTGATTTGAGTGAGAAGCTTGACTGCTCTGAGAGGAAAACAGGAATCTGGATTTGGAATAAATAGTGGAAGGGAAAGAAAAAAATGAAAGGGAAAGAACAAAAGAGAGAGAGAGAGGAGCTGGATGACATGGCCGTGGTCTATTGCCTATAAAGCAATGCTGTCTATGAGAAATCTCCAGTGGCAAATTGCTCAGAAGATTTTTCATAACAAGAGATTACTTGAGTTGAGTGTCACGTTATTTGCAATGTGTCATTACAAAAGCATCTTTTATCTTCCCAAACCTCCAGTAAAACCAACTCGACTCACAACCCTTGTGTAAGAAATGTCTAAAAAGCAAAAGAGATGCATTTCCATGTCTGCATCAGAAGAGGTTGGAGAGAGAAGAGGAAGACATTGGGGTCAGAGGCACAGGGAATTAGAAGTAGAAATGTCCATGTGACTGTAAGAGGTCATTGTGCATCCCCTGGATGTGGAAGAGGGAATGAGTTAGTTTATGTAAACGTCAAGGAAATCACACTCCTGAATTATACCTGACCAGCTAGATTCTATTGTCATGATATCAGTTCCCTCTGCCCACCAGAGTCACATTAGTAGAGGACACGTTTAGAAAGTGACTGACATCATGCCCTTCCAATAGCTCTGACACATGGCTGAGATCGGGAAATAGGACCAAAATTCCTTTCCCACACACCTGCTATTTCTGTTAATGTCCCCATCAGCTCTCCTATATCCTTTTACATGAAAATAACCGTAAGGAAATTAAGAGAATCTCCTTAGAAAAAAGCTGAGGATCCATGGTCTAGGAAATTGGAAGTTCAGTCAAATGTTGTGCTGTCCACTATCAATGGTACTATCATTGCATAAGATATTGCCCCTTTGCAAAAGGTCATTCAAAGCATCCCTTTCTCCAGAATGCCTGGAAGTAGACTCTCTGCATAGTGTTTCTTCTCCTACAGGCTCTAAACACTGTATTCTGGTCACCAAGCTGAGAGAACCCTGATTATAGCAATAATAATAGATTGGAAGGAAACAGAAATATCTAATTTCATCTTCCAATGATTGCAAGAATCCTTTCTCCAATAGCCCCAGCAGTATTGTTATTCATCTTTGTGAACACATCCAACGATAAGGACATTTCCTAAGGAAATTCTATCTTTGGATAACATGAACCATCAGAAAGCATTTCCTCATACTGAGCCTAAATTTCACTTCTGGTCCTAGATTAGTTCAGGTATAGGTGTTCTTCCTCCATCTGTCCTTAATTATCTGATGAAAACTCTCACGTCACTGTTTAAGCCATATTCGATTAAGCCATGTTCAGTTCTTTTAATCATTTGCAGATGATTTGTTATACATACCAGGAACCAATTCAGGGTACATTTCATTTGCCAGTGTTGCTCATAAATGTGTAGTGTGCAGAAGGGGAACTATGCCCCAGAGGTGTTCTTTCCTGAGCAAAATTCAATGATACCCTTATGGCTCTCTTCTGCAAACAGGTCCTTTAATAAAGCAAACTACATGACTTTAGCTTTTCGGGTCATTATATCAAACTCCAAACATACTGAGATCGCCATTGTTCTACTATTCAACCTGGGTTTTTTTTTTCTGATTTTTTTAACCCTGTTTCTTTAGATTCATTATTTTTTACTCATTTGAAAAGTTTAGCATGACTCAATGGATAATATGTTCCATTTGCTAAATTTATAAGTACTAGGACCTATGTCATAATACTTCATAATCCTAGGGTAACATAGAAGAGTCAAAGATCATGTAGCCAGGAGAATTTTACAGATTTTATACAATATTACTCTTAGGCTCATGGCTCCAACCATGGCATGGGGGTTACAGGGCTCAAATGCAGCTCAGAAAAATGTTTACAAAGATTTTATATGTCTTATTAGTATAACCTATTGTTAATTCTGAGCTCAATTTTGTCCTCTGTTTACCATGGTTGTTCACTTAAAGTAAAGGTAGGGAAATAGAAACCTACCACTATCTCACCCAGGAACTTTTGTCTTTTTCCTTGGAAATCCTAGTATGTTTAAATGATCCCAAGGTAACTGAATTTTCTAGATGAGAAGAGTTTTTCCTTATCAGAAAGATATTAGGATGACAAAGTCATAGTATTGTTAGGAAAATAACTAGGAAAAAATAGAAAACACTATTATCCAAAAATGTTGAAGAATGAACTAGACAGTGGGAAGAGAGAGAAATATGAGCTTTTCTAAGTATGCTTCTAATACTGTTTTAATATTAAATCTCTTTGTAAAGATTAATACCAGACCTCTGAGTCACTAGGCCTCTTTCCACAACACTATACTTCTTTTTATATCATCTCAAAACAAGCCCCACCTCTCTGTCATAAATCTTTGAGTAACTTCTACATTATCTCTTCCAAGTAATCATCTAGATTCTGCTTAGAAGATCCCAAGGTAGGAAACTCACAGATTTTAAGTCAGCTCAGCCCATCACTGAAAAGTTCATACCTCATTCTCATATGAAGCTGTTGATTTATTGTTAAATTTAGAAAGTAAAATATAGAATTGTCTCCGGTCCTTAGAATCACCATAGAGATTACATGTCCATATTAAGAAAGACTCAGAGTGAACAGGGACCAATGAAAAGAACAGTGGAACCATATATCAAATGACTTTTAGGAATCCTATCTAGAATAAATAATGTTAATTATGGAAGAGAAAGAATGGTTTTCTTTATTTTAAACTATATCTCACTGCACTGGAATCCAGTGTCTAAATCTCCACCCACCGCATGACACTCAACAAACAGTTCATGGAGTGAATGAATGAATGTAAGATCTTCCTGTTGATACAACATCAGATCACTGAGACTTCACACAACAGGTGGATTTACTCTTCCACACAACAGGTACCATGTTCTCTGAGGGCTTTCTTTGTTGGGAATAAGCTATTCTGAGTCCTTTAATAGTTCCTAAGATAATGTACTTTATTGACCCTTTTCATTTATTTCCATCCCCCAGTTGTAGCACTCACAAAGCAATATTCTAGGTGGGGTCTGGCCAAGGTAGGTATGGGGGAGGGGAGGGTAAGGACGGTTGCCACGAAGAGAAGCCAAATCTTTCTGCCATTTGCCTGACTTGCCCTCTCAAAACCTTCTCATGGTCTTTCATAGTATCATTCTCCACATGCATTCTCAACATTCTTTTTCTACCCCAAAGCAGTCACATGAAGACCTTTTATCTTCCGCCTCTCCCCTGCCACAATATTGGATGTTCTTTCCATATTCTCACAGAACCATGAGCTCCCCATCCTTCAATTCCTTACCCTAATCTCTCCTTTGAGTGTCCTATGATGTAAAAGTACCCAACAAAATGGGGAATGCAGTTTCGAATACAGATCTTAATTGTTTGATCATTCATTTTTAACATCTTTTTGAGACTTGGAGAAAAAATATACTGTGAGGCTTCTTATGTATCTCCAAAACGAATTTAGCAAATCAATCCTTTGGAGGCTAACTCTTTTCTCCCCAGTAGAATGAAATACAGCTTCCAGCTTGAGTTATGTATCTAAGAATATGGCTTAACAAGACAAAAACTAAAAGAAAAACACATTCAGCTAAATTTCAAACTACAAAAGCGTGGCACCCTCAGTATCCATGGGTAAACTTTATAATGACAGCTTTAATTAGTCTGGAATTTCACCAAGACATAAATTTACTCGTACCTATTTTTAAAAACAAGAATATTGATTTTGGACCAGCAATACATTCCTATAATATCTGTCTTCAGTAAAAAGCCAAGACAATTCTAGTCCATTTCTTTTTGTCTTGAAAATGTTATGCCAAAATCATCATTTTGTTGGCGGCATACATTCTGGTTTATATTCAATGAGAGTTGTAAAAGGCTTTTATAGAGGAGACAGCCGAGTGACATTTTTGTATAAATCACGACCATTTTTACTGCCACAGAGTTCTAGGGCTGGACTTCAAACGTAACCGTGCTGTAAGCTCTGTGGATGGGACCACATTCTTGCTGAATGAGAAACATGTTTCCCCTTCCACCGTGAGCAACTGCACATTCCAGTCAGTCTCTGGCAGATGAGAGCATCACAGAAACCCAGGGAACCATGCTCAGCTCTAAGGCACCAGCCCATGAAATGCAGGTCACCCAGGACGCCTTTGAATACAGCTGTGCTTTAAGCTTCATGAGTCACTCAGATCGGTACAGATACTGGGCATTGAGCTGAAATAAATTAGGCATTAAGGATACCAAGAAGGAGGCAAGAGTAGGGGAAGCTAATTTTGTCCCACAGCAGTATTGTGGATCAGAAATAAAACCCTAGAGGGGGGCGCCTGGGTGGCTCAGTGGGTTAAAGCCTCTGCCTTCGGCTCAGGTCGTGATCTCAGGGTCCTGGGATCGAGCCCCGCATCGGGCTCTCTGCTCAGCAGGGAGCCTGCTTCCCCCCTCTCTCT